>CAUZXS010002906.1:0-62500 GCA_963585895.1 Sepioteuthis lessoniana | reverse complement strand
ATAGTGACTGATGTTAAGAACTAGTGGTAAGAATCTGCCACTGAAGGTACGATAATTGAGCAAAGGAAATTTCCATGCCATGTGGCCCTATGCCAGACTTAAATTTGGCTTCCCGACATCTGTTCAAAAGTTTGATCTGGTCACTTGATTATAGTGAAATTTTATTGGTTTGATTGACTTTCTCGGTCTTTTTTCTGTTGGTTAGTTGGTTGGTTGTTTGGGTTTTATGGTATATCATATATATGGTACTATATATCGTAGAGGAGTGTGGAATGCCCTGTTTTTCATTGGCTGTTTACTGAAGGACAGATGTCTATAAGAACGGCCGAAGTCCGGCCTTATTATTGAATTTTTTTTTTTTTTGCTTTGGTAGAGGCACGAGCGTAGCACGTCGCGATCAAGGAGGCGGCTTGGCTCCTCCAGAGTCATGCCGGGGTTTCTGTCAGAGCCGATATGATACAAAATAACCCGAAATCGGCGATGAAGACAGTGCATCACTGAAGACCTCCCTGATGCATCTAGGATGTATGATTGAAACCTTTGTAAATCATTTAACGCCAAATCCATTTTTATTGCAAAAAGTCGGTTCTATTTCTAACAATTAGGTTTAGCATGAGTACATAGTTTAATTGTCAAAAATATTTCTATTTCAAGCTATTCAGTTTAGTCAAACAGTTCTAATTCGGCTAATTCAGTTTAGTATAAGTACAGATGTTTACACACTTTTAAATGCCAAAACAGTTTCATATTAAACAATTCCGTTTAGTGTAAATAGAGTCTCAATGTCAAAAACAGTTCCATTTCAAACAATTCAGTTTAGCATAAGCACGCAGTTTAAATGTAAGTAAAATTTGATTGTCAAAAACATTTCTATTTCAAGCTATTCAGTTTAGTCAAACAGTTCTAATAGCAACAATTCAGTTTAGCATAAGTAGTTAGTTATATTTAACCTATAGATAGGGCCCTATCAGGTGCTACTATTCCGGGGCCAGAGTGGACCAAGAAGCAATGGGAATGAAAGGGTGCTCCGCATTCCCAGCTCCAGCATTACTGAAACCTCACCATCAAATTGTTTAGTGTCATATACAGGACACTCATTGGGGGTCTTACCATTCGGCAGAGAAGCAGTCGGTGTACTCTACAACCCCAGCCGACTAGGCAAAAGATTTTTGGGTATTCATTGTTTCAATGAAGAATTCAAAGACTCTCATGCAATATAGATGATCTCGTCCGATGATCCTTGGGGTGGCGGGATCTTCCTCTATCCTTGTGTCTTAAAGAATTACAAGCGACAACTGATACTAAATTTTGTGAGCAGCTTTAGCGGTTTTGAGGTCCAGCTTAAAATTATGTATCGAAATTGGCATACATTGTTATTTATATGCGATGATAAAATTAATAAAATATGCTGCTGAATTTTCATCGTCATCAGGGCATGCAGACAGCACGGGATCTCTGGACCATCTTGCCATTCGTTTCAACCAGCCATTAAAAAAAATCTGTACTTATACTAAACTGAATTAGAACAGCTTGACTAAACTGAATAGCTTGAAATAGAAATGTTTTTCACAATTAAACTGTACTTACATTTAAACTGCGTGCGTGTGCTAAATTGAATTGTTTTAAATTGAACTGTTTTTGACATTGAAACTGTATTTAGTCTAAACTGAATTGTTATATATAACTGCTTGAACAGTTTGAAATAGGAATGTTTTTGACAATTAAACTGTGTACTTCTGCTAAACTGAATTGTTTGAAATAGAACTGATTATTTACATAAAAATGGAGTTGACGTTAAATAACCTACAAGGGCTGATATGCCATAAAACCAATCAAACCAACAAAGCCAAACCAAACCACGAGGACACCCCACCCCCCGGAAAATGTTTAGAAAAAAACAGTTTTTAATAATCGACTGTCCATATTGAAAATATGTATTTGATCTCAACAATCTCAGAGTTTGGCTCAGCATTTACTTGTTATATATATATATATATATAGAATAGTGACATCAAACTCGATTAGGTTGTCCTCAATTAGATCTTTTGTAATTTTTTCATTGTATTCAAAAAATTTTCTAAATATATTTCTTGTGTTTTTTATTTAACCCAATGAAGGAAAAGAGATATTTGATGAAAACTCCCTTGAAAATGATGAATCTTTCTGGTATTTATTTTCAATTATCAACAGCTACAAGTACCTTCAGAGATCTCGAGGTTGACTGAGCAATTCAAATAGTGTCTATCAAGTTAAACCAGAGTTAGCAGTGGGCTGTTAGATACAGAGTAAGGAGAAAACTGACCAGCACCCAAAACTTTGTCCACCATCCGTATTATATCGATTGGATTTTCTTTATGCTGTTTAGTAATTTTAATTATGATGTCTTAGAAATATTCCTACGCTTCCTGTGTTGGTATTGACGGAGTTTTTCCATCCAGATGCCGACATAATCTTATCACTTCTCCAATTTCATAGTATTTTAGTTCTAGTTAGGTATTCCAAGTGGCTGAAGAATTTTTGGTTGTAAATTGGGATATATTTGTTCTCTTAGCTGCTCCTAAGTGAAAGCTGATTGCACTTGTGAAGATCATTGCGCAACGGGTTTCTCATTATATAGGTCTCCAATATCAATCTTACCACCCAAGAACGTCTCCAGAATTAAAGAGTCGGTTGCCAAAGTTCCTCAAGATCTTTGCGACTGCGGAGCCGAGAACTTGGATTCTCCGAATCTTCCGTTCGGTGCCTTCTGATTAAGGTTCATGTTTGAGACTAAATGGTTGCAGATCATAAAATTTGATATCCATCTCATTGGCTTAGTGGGTAGAGTGTTCGTCAATGGTCCGGGAGACCCGAGTTCAATCCCAGGTCGCGTCATACCAAATACTTTTAAAATGGTACTCAATGCAACCTTGCTTAACACTCAGCAATATAAGGTACGTATCAAGGATGAATTGGAGCAATCCAATGAAAGGAGAAGCGCTCTCCCCTACACCTTGGTGTAGTAGCTATTGAAATGGGGAGCCTTCTGGTCGCCCTCGACTAAGGTCGCCAACTTTACTTACCAGGGAATGGTGTGGCGCCATTCCCTACATGTCGGTGTAGTAGCTATTGAAAAGGGAGCCTTCTGGTCACCCTCGACTTCGGTCGCCAAATTAATTACTCTATCATTTATGGTCCTTGATTTGTGCTTGATTATGTTCTTTCAAAAATCCTCAAATTCTCTGTAGCTCCAAAAATATCACTATTTCAGACTGTCATTGTCAATATTCGCTGTTATCCTATCCTGAATATTGTATTGTGAGCGTCTCAAGCTAGACGTGACGAAAGTCCAAGACGAGATCAGGTAGTCCATATAAGGAAAGAAAAAGTTAAACTCATGTTTAAAAAAATACTCATCTTTTTTTCCTGATGCTATTTCTTTTTTTACTTGGTCTCACAAACACAAACATGTGAAGCAGTTATTTGTTCTGTCGATCAAGAAAAGATTAATAGACAATATTCCATTCTTGATATTGTATAGTGGACGTCTTGACGATGAAAGACGGCGAGACATTGTAATTGAAATGTGACGAGAAGGTAACGACGGATCAGTTGGTTGTTTAGGTTTTATGGCATATCAACCTTTGTTGGTCATTCAACGCCAAATTCTGTCTATATATACATACATATTCAACCAAAGATTTCAAAACGAATATTAAGGTAGGTAGAATTTTCTATTAGCAGGATTTCATTTGTTCGCACAAGATTAACCAGTTTTAAGTTGTCATATTTTTTGGTACAACTCTGTCTTTCAAGAAGGACAGAACATCAACTATTTTGACGTTCTTAAACATATCGGTTAAGCTATTTACTTTGAAAAATCGCTTTCTGATAACAGGGAAAGTTCTACATTCTATAAGAATTTGTTTAACCGTGCAAGTTGTCTGGCAGGTTAAACACTGTGGTTGTAGTTCCTGTTTCAAAATGAAAGAGTGGGTAAGCCTTGTATGACCAATTCGCAATCGGGATATAACAACTTGTTCTCTTCTTGATTTTCTCGATGCTGGTCTCCACTCTCCTAAGATGGGCTGAATTTGGAAGAGTTTATTGTGGATGTCATTGTCAATATTCACTGTCATCCCATTCTGAATATTGTATAGTGATCGTCTCAAGCTAAACATGACGAAAGTCCAAGACGAGATTAATAGACAATATTCCATTCTTGATATTGTATAGTGGGCGTCTCGATGAAAGACGGCAAGACACCGTAATTGAAATGAGACGAGAAGGTAACAATGGATCAGTTGGTTGTTTAGGTTTTATGGAATATCAACCTTTGTGGGTTATTTCATGCCAAATCCACTTTCATACAAATAAACAGTTCTATTTCAAACAATTCAGTTTAGCGTCAGTACACAGTTTAATTGTCAAAACATTTATTTCTTAAGCTATTCAATTAAGTCAAACAGTCCTAATTCAAACAATTTAGTTTAGTATAAGTACACAATTTAGTTCTATTTAACCCATAGATAGGGCTCTATCAGGTGCTACCAATGCGGGCTAGAGTGGGTCTGGGAGTAATGGCAATGAAGAGGTACTCCGCATTTCCCAAATCTCCAGCATGACTTGAGCCTCGCTATCAGATTGTTTACTGTCATATCCAGGCTACTCATTTTAGAGGTTCTTATCCCTCTGAAGAGATACAGTCGTTGGATTCTACAGCTCAAGCCGACCGGGCTACCGAATATCTTAAGCAAATATATGGTTTCAAGTAGCAAATAATCATAATACTCTGTTATTGCTTGAAGTATCCTATTTATACAAATAATTCGCATTTGGTTTCAAGTATTCCAAATGCAGATAATTCACAGACATTAATATAATTTCAAGTTCGACAATGGTCCGAGAGTCCTAGGTTCAGTCCTACGTCACGTCATACCAAAGACTTTAAAAATGGTACTTGATACCTCCTTGCGTAACACTCAGCAATGTAAGGTATGTACATGGTGCCTTCAATAAGTTTCCTTACTTTCTTGTACAGGCATTTAAAAGTGTCATAGACTCTTGAAAATTCACTATGTTATTGCTATACATCTTATGAGATGACTGACCAACTTTTATGATTTCAGGTTCAAATGAACAGCTACAGCAGCAATTGGAATACACCCTACTAAATCCTGATTGTCACAGCTGGTGAATTTCAAAAACGCAATCTGGACGTCAGGACACTTTAGAAGAACGATATGCAATAAAATTGAGTTTTAAACTTGATAAAATGCCACAGAAACGTATGGAATGCTTCAGACTGCTTTTCGACCATCTTACATGAATCGAGCATCAGTTTTTGAGTGGCATAAGAGATTCAAGGAAGCCAGGGAGTCTCTAAGGGATGATGAGAGGTGTGGCAGGAGTAACGAAGTCAGAACACCAGAGTTGATTTGCCTAAGAGTTAGGGTTAGGGCTACTATGTTGAGGTTTTAAGGGAGTTCAGGAAGAGATTCCTAGGAAAGAGGCCAGCACTCTTCAAACCGGTCAGTGGCATTTCCTCCAGGACAATGCACCAGTCCACAACTCCATCCTATTTGATCAGGATGGGCATCAAGACAGTTGCTCACCCTCCCTGTAGTCCAGACCATGCTCCCTGTGACTTTTGGTTATTTCCTAAGTTCAAAGGCTGTCGTTATGAGACAATTGAGGAGATGAAAGAGGCTGTGACGAAGGTCATTGACACGCTGACACAAGAGAACTTCCATGAGGCCTTGCAGAAGTTGTTGGAACGGTACAATGGCATTGCAGCCGGAGGAGATTACTTCGAAGGGGACTAGAGTTTCATGTGTGTACTATAAATAAAAGTGTCCATACGAAAAAGTCTGGAAACTTATTTAATGATCATCGTATCAAGGGTAAAGTGGAGCAATCCAGGGAAAGGAGTAGCGCCCTCCCCTACTCCTTGGTGTAGTAGCTATTGAAAAGGGAGCCTCCTGGTCGCCCTCGACTAAAGGGAGACAACTTTACTTGCTTATTCCTATGTAATAAAAGTAATTTAGACACTGTTATATGTTTTCAAGTATTTCTGTCTAATATAAATAATTTATGATTTTAGATTTTCATATCTAATACAAGTAATTTGTTCACTTATATGATTTCAAGTAGTCGTGTCTAATACTATACAGGGCCATTGTCCTTCTGAGTAGAGTGTTCGTTGATGGCCCGGGAGACCGGGGTTCAATTCCAGGTCGAGTCATACGAAAGACCCAAAAAATGGTACTTGATACCACAATGCTTTACACTTAGCATTATAAGTTTAGGATCAAGGGTAAGGGTAGATATCCTGGGAATGGAGTAACACCCTCCCCTACACCTCGGTGTAGTAGCTATTGAAAAGTGAGCCTTCTGGTTAGCCTCGACTAAGGTCGCCAACTTTACTTTATATAGTTTCATGATTGTCAGTTATTTGATAGCGTACACTTGAGTAAATTATTTTTTTTTGAGTAGGAAAAAGTGTTAAATACAATTATCATTTTCTAAATAGCAATGTCTGAAACTAATCAACTGTGGTAAAAAAAAAAACGATTAATATTTAATAGAATTATAAGTGTTTGATTGGAATACTTGAAACTTAAACTGTGCACAATCAAAGGACTCTTACTCGATTAAAAGTATTACCGACAAAAGTATTACGGCTTACACATCTCACGCACACACTATATATATATGTCATCCACAGACAGACTGTTTCGTTGTACCACAACTCTTCAGTTTGGCTAGACACGTCGGACGCTTGAAACTGGGATCGAAACCCGCCCTATATATATATATATGAGAATTTGGCTTTAGATAACCAGTTAGGGGTGATTTATATATTTACCAACCCCTCTGCTCGGGCAGGATATGACACAAGTCAATTTTTAAGCGAAGTTTAACAGGTTTGAATTCGGAGTTTACCTTCTCCTAGACTAGTTGCCTCACCAAGGCTGAAGAAACTAGTCTGTCCTACTATTTACTCATAGATGGAGGGAGAATAATTGGATTCATACGTTTCCCAAGGGTATTAGTGCTATGTGAAATGCAATCAGTCTCGTCAAAGATTCGAACTCGTGTCGCTGTGTCCATTTCCTACGACGATAACCATTACACCACGAGCACCTCCAAAAGTAAAGGGTGATATACCATACATCATTAACGTAATAACAATAAAATGAGTGTAATTCCTTACGTGCAGGATTGTGGACTCGTAGAAAGCGAGTTAGAACTCTAATCACCCAATCACGGTCACTTACGAACAAATAACCATGGGAAAGGCATGAACCCTCTTATAAGTTGTTTTTCTACAGGGAGGGCTTTGACATTAGATAACCCACGAAGATTGATAAAACATTAAAAAAGAAAAAAAGAAAAAGTAACTTGCAAATAATTATGTTTTCCAAATGAAATATTCTGATTTCCTGGTGAAAGATTTCTGTACCTCTCTAAAATACATGATGCGCTACCGACGAATTTCGGGGGATATTGACCGCAGATAGCAAACCCTGTTTCTAGTATATTTCTGTAATCTCTCTCTCTCTCTCTCTCTCTCTTACACACACACTTTCTCTCTCTCCTCCTTTATTTCTTCTGTAACCTCAAACTTTTTATCTTTTTCTCCCCTATTCTTTCTCTTTCCCCTTTGACTCCTCTTCCTTTTCCTCTTCTTTTCTGTAATTTCCCTTTTTTTCTCTTTCTCCTTATTCTCTCTCTCTCCCATCGACTCCTCCTTTTTTTCTATTCTTGTTTGTTACTATAACCCCACACTTTTTCTTTCTTTCTCCCTTATTCTTTCTCTCTCTTCTTTGATTCCTCCTCCTCTTGTTTGTTTCTGTAATCTCACTTTTTTCTTTCTCCCTTATTCTCTCTCACTCGCTCTATCTCCTTCGACTCCTCCTTTTTTTTCATGTTTTTTCCGTAAGCTCACACTTTTTCTCTCTTTCTCCCTAATTCTCTCTCCGTCGACTTCTTTTTTTCTTCATGTTTGCTTTTGTAATCTCGTACTTTTTCCCTCTTTCTCTCCCTCTCTCAATTCCTCTTTTCTTGCTTCTGTTACCTCACTCTTTTTCTCTTTCTTCCTTATTCTCTCTCTCACTCGGTCTCTCTCCTTCGATTCCTTTTTTTTTTCTTGTTTCTTCTGTAACTTCACACTTTTTCTCTTTCTCCCACGTTCTCTCTCTCTCTCTCTTTCGACTTCTTTTTTTTTTCCTTCTTGTTTGCTTTTGTAATCTTGTACTTTTTCTCTCCATCTCTCTCCCTCTCAATTCATCTTTTCTTCTTCTTACTTGCTTCTGTTTCTTCACTCTTTCTTTCTTCCTTATTTCTTCTCTCTCAATCTGTCTCTCTCCTTCGATTCCTTTTTTTTTCTTGTTTCTTCAGTAACTTCATACGTTCTCTCTCTTTCTCTCTCTCTCCTTTAACTTCTCCTTTTTTTTCTTCTTGTTTGCTACTCTAACCTCCCAGTTATTCTCGCTTCCCTTCAACTCCTCCTTTTCCTCTTCTTTTTTGTTTCTGTCATCTTACACTTTCTTTCTCTCTGATGCTCCCTCTCTCATACTCACTCTTTCCCCTCCTGCTTCACCTCTTTCTTTTTCTTTTTTACTTCTCTTATCGCAAAGCGCCCATATTGATGTTAAGTGCGGAAACATCCTAGATCATTAAGACGAAATACTATTCAAGTGTCTCCATTTCAACTTCACTGACCATAAATGATATGGTCACATCTTGGATGGAGTCACATTTCAGCGAAATAACTTTGGACTCAAATCCGGACACCTACTAACCACTACACCGGTGTTGAAGGGACGGGCAGACCCAGCAAGCACCCACTCCTCTCCATTACGACCTAAAATTAAACATCCATCATCACAGATCAACTTAGGACACCATCCAATCCGCACCCATGGTCTTCATTTCGCCCCTTGAATTATATAGTTTCGGCCCCACACACAAACGGGGCGAGAGTGGGGCAGAATTTGTTGTCATCAGAAATGGGCCCGGCGAACCAAGTTCAAATCATAGACGAGGCTTTTTGCTTTTCGCTTCATGATTATGTCTTTTCACTCCAGCTGAGTAAATAACAGGACAGACACGAGTCTCTAACTTTACAGCTAGGTCAACCAGCCTGGGAGAAGGAAAAACAAGGGGGCTAGCAACTTCAGCCAAAAGAAAACTACTTACTATTGAAATTTTTCCCCTGCGAGTGACTTAAAAGAAGAAAGAAATTGAGACTGGAGAAAAATAAGAGAAGAATAAAAGAGAAAATGACGAGAGAGAAAGAAAGAGTGAAGTGAAGGAAAATGAAAGAAAAAGAAGAGGTGAAAGATATGTTTAAAAGTTGTGAAATAATATAATGCACTTTGTTTTAAAAGAAAGAATGAAAGATTAACAGACGAAAGCAAGAAGGCGAGAAAGAACAAAATGAAAGAAGAGGGGAAAGATAAGTTGAAAAGAAAATATAATCCACTTCATTTTAGAAAAAAGAAAGAATAAAGAAAGAAAGAAAGAAAGAATAAAGAAAGAAAGAATAAAGAAAAAAGAAAGAAAGAAAAAGAATAATGAATGAAGGCAAGAAACCGAGAAAGAAGATAAAGAAAGAGAAGAAAATAGGGGGGGGGGGAATATAAGCCGCTTTATTTTTTAAAAAAAGAAGGAAGAAACAAACAAACAAACAAAAAAGAAAGAAAAAGGAAAGATGTGAAAAAGAAATAAAAAATGATTTAAAAAATAAATTAAGGAAAAAGAAAAGAACGAAAGAAAGAAAAATGTTGAAAAAAAAAAACAAAGAAAGAAATCGAAGAGAGTGAAGCGAGAAATTACAAAATCAAATAGATTAAAAAAAAAGAAAAAAAAAGAAAAAAAAAAAGAAAACACAAAGATGTGAAGGACTAATTAAAATTTGGGAAATACAATTTTCTTCATTTTAGAAATATATGAAGTTATAAAAGAAACGAAAGAAACTGTTAGAAAGAAAGAAAGAAAGTAAAGTTAAAAAAAAGAAAAAAGAATCCACTTTACTTTATAAAGAAAGAAATAAATCAACTTGATAAAAAAAGAGGAAAAACAAAAAATTAAAAAGAGAAGAAAGATGTGATAAGCAAATAGAAAAGTTGTAGAAATATAAGGAGAAAGAACGAAAAAGAACGAACGAAAGAAAGAAAGAACGAAAAAGAACGAACGAAAGAAAGAAAGAACGAAAAAGAACGAACGAAAGAAAGAAAGAACGAAAAAGAACGAACGAAAGAAAGAAAGAACGAAAAAGAACGAACGAAAGAAAGAAAGAACGAAAAAGAACGAACGAAAGAAAGAAAGAACGAAAAAGAACGAACGAAAGAAAGAAAGAACGAAAAAGAATGAACGAAAGAAAGAAAGAACGAAAAAGAATGAAAGAACGAAAAAGAATGAACGAAAGAAAGAAAGAAAAAGAACGAATGAAAGAAAGAAAGAAAAAGAACGAACGAAAAAGAACGAAAGAAAGAAAGAAAAGAAAGAAAGAAAAGAACGAATGAAAGAAAGAAAAGAACGAATGAAAGAAAGAAAAGAACGAACGAAAGAAAGAAAAGAACGAACGAAAGAAAGAAAAGAACGAAAGAAAGAAAAGAACGAAAGAAAGAAAAGAACGAAAGAAAGAGAAGAACGAATGAAAGAAAGAAAAGAACGAATGAAAGAAAGAAAAGAACGAATGAAAGAAAGAAAAGAACGAATGAAAGAAAGAAAAGAACGAACGAAAGAAAGAAAAGAACGAAAGAAAGAAAAGAACGAAAGAAAGAAAAGTCGAGAGGAAAATAAAGAAATGAAATAGCAAAGAAGAGAAAGCGAAGAAAAGATAACGAAAGAAAGAAAGAAAGAAATTGAAGAGAATGAGGAAACGAAGAACAACATAAAAAAAGAGGAAGGGCGGAGAGAAAGATGCGAAAGATAAAGTTGAAAACTACCGAAATATAATCCACTTTATTTTACAGACAACAAAGGCCGCCTACCTTTGCAGACATTTCTTCAGAAACCAGAATAGGCTCTTTTCCGTATTAGAACTACTTGAAATTCCATATGTTCTTAAAAATTGGTAACTGGATTGCCGTGAGCTTATTTGACATTCAAATTGTCTAATGGGCCGAACAGGAGCGTCACTGAACATGATGGAGTCTTTAATTGATGAACTACGCTATCGAAATTAATGACTTGTTCTCTTTCTTTATACCTTATAATACATTATCATCTCGCACTCTCTCTCTCGCTCTCTCTCTCTCGTTTGTCTGTCTCTTCGTACTTCTATTTGTTTGTATTTCTCGCATTTTGTCTGTGAATGTCTAAGACTTTCTCACTCTCACTGCTTGCATCTCTCTCTCTCATATATATATATATATATATATATATATATATTGGCTCTCTGCCTCCTTCTCCCGTTTGTCTATCTTTGTCTCTCTCTCTCTCTATATATATATATATATATATATATATATATATATATATATATATCTCACTGCTTGCATCTCTCTCTCTCTCTGATATATACTGGCTCTCTGCCTCCTTCTCTCGTTTGTCTATCTTTGTTTCTCTCAGTCTTTCTAACTGAATGCCTCTCTCTCTCTCTCTCTCTCTCTCTCTCTCTATCTCACTGCTTGCATCTCTCTCTCTCTGATATATATTGGCTCTCTGCCTCCTTCTCTCGTTTGTCTACCTTTGTTTCTCTCAGTCTTTCTATCTGAATGCCTCTCTCTCTCTCTATATATATATATATATATATATATATATATCCCTCTAACTGCTTGCATATCTCTCTCACTCTCTCTTATATGTATTGGCTTTCTGCCTCCTACCGTTTGTCTGTCTTTCTTTCTCTCAGTCTTCCTATCTGAATGTCTCTCTCTCTCTCTCTCTCTGTCTATATCTCTCTCACTCTAACTGCTTGCATCTCTATCTCTCATATGTATTGGCTCTCTGCCTCCTTCTCCCGTTTGTCTATCTTTGTTTCTCTCTGACTGTCTATCTGAATGTTTCTCTGCCGATATCTCTCTCACTCTTTCATATCTCTCTCTCTCCCATATGCATTGGCTCTGTCTCCTTCTTCGGTTTGTCTATCTGAATGTCTCTATATATCTCTCTCACTCTAACAACTTGCATCTCTAACTCTCTCTCTCTCTCATATGTATTGGCTCCCTGCCTCCTTCTTCCGTTTGTCTATCTTTGTTTTTCTCCGACTGTATATCTGTTCGTACTTGAGATTGGCTGTTTCTCTTACGCAATCCATCAGTCAGTCTCTCGCCTAGCCTGCATCTCCATCTGTGTGTGTGTGCCTATCTATCTATCTGTTCGTACTTCAGTCTAAATCTCTGTCACTCTCCATTGATGTATTAGTTCCTACTTCCGTTTGTCCATCTCTCTCTCTCTCTCTCTCTCTCCCTTAGCCTACTCTCCGTTTCTCTACCAGTCTTTTCCTCTCTCGCTCTGCCTATCTATCTATCGATCGATCTATCTATCTACTGACTGTTCTGTTCGTATTTCTGTCTTTTTCGCTTTCATTCTCTGACCTCCCAACTTTCTCTGTACACACACAGATATACTGGAAGCAGTTTTTTTGTTAATTCCTGTAAAGTTTAAAACAACAAGAATGTATGAACTTTGTAAGAGGTTTTTTTTTTCCTGTTTACAAACATATTCGTCTGAAGCATCATTGTTACAAGACGTCAACCCACGCCTTTCACAGCTGACGCCAAATACGTTTAGATTGTAATAAAAAAAATTAACATGTAAAAAGTCAATTCCCACCGCTCTCTAAGTTGCTTGGAATAATGGATATTAACGTTTAGAAACAAATTGTATCATTCGTAAAAATTCCTGGAACTAAAAGCGCACAAAATCCCAAATTCTTTAGATGATTTCTATATCAAACAATCAGGATTAAAGACTCCTTGTTCGTTTATTAATAGATTTTTTTTGTTCTTTAGTCACTGATACATACAGAAATAAAATAATGTAGCGAAATATTAAGATATACCAGCCAATTCACATCCGATTGTGCGGCATGCTGCGTATGCAAATTGGCCTAATCTCATACAAACGCAAATTAATATGCAACGATAACACATACACACATACGCAGACACACTCACATACTTACAACAACACGTAAAAAAATCATACAAAACCACAACGGTTTTTTACTGTATTTTTTCGATTTTCGATTCGTTTCATTTTGTTAACGGCCTGATTGTTGTTTTGAAAGAACAACATGAAACCCAGGGGTCGCAGTCTTAATTCCATGAATTAAATATATAAATCTAATATATATTATTATATAAATACTCTATTCTAGATATTGACCACTCACCATATAATATAGCACTTGGTTTGACACAAACCCACAAAGTAATTTAGTGACAACCAACACTGATCCACATTAGAGGGGAACCTCTCTGAAACTGGTAGACAAATTCACCTACCAAGGAAGCAGTGTCTCATCAACCGAAAAAGACATCGACACGCGGCTAACGAAGGCATGGACAGCTATCGATAAGCTATCGATCATATGGAAATCAGACCTGACCGATAAAATTAAACGCAGTTTCTTTCAGGCAGCGTTCGTGTCTATACTGCTGTATGGATGCACTACTTGGACGCATACAAAACGGCTGGAGAAGAAGCTAGACGGATATTACTCAAGAATATTGCGAGCAATAAGTCCTGGCGGCAACACCCCACAAGGCACCAACTATACGGCCACCTGCTTCCCATCACGAAAACTATCCAAGTTAGACGAACCAGAGAAGCAGAGACGAGTTCATAAGTGATGTACTCTTATGGACCCCCCCCCACATATGGCCGAGCAAAAGCAGGACGACCAGCTAGAACATGCATACAGCAGCTATGTGAGGATACGGGATGTAGCCCTGAAGATGAACGATAGGGAGAAGTGGCGAGAGAGGGTCAGGGATATCCGTGCTAGCGGCACGACATGATTATTATATATATATATATATATATATATTTGTTGCTGGTCCAACGATAGAAAAGTAAATATTTTAAAATGAATAGGTTCGCAAATGAATCTGAAGTTGGCATTCAGGTTTTTATTCTTGTATATATATATATTATTTTATATATTTGTTGTCTGTTCGTGTTTCCAACTTTATGATCCTCTTTCAGGAGATTAATAATCGTTAGGGTGTTGTTTTTTTTTTGTTTTGTTTTTTTTGTAGATGTTATAAGAAAGATTGTTTTGATAAGGGGGTGATTCTTTTTAATTTCAAGATTTGGTTTGATTGGTTGGTTTGATTTACGGCGTATAAACCCTTTTGGGGGTCAATTAACGCCAAATTCAGTTATATTGATAAAAGTTTCAAATAATTCTGTTTAGTGACTGCATAGTTTTTGTTATGTTTACACACAGTTAAATTTCAAAACAGTTCTATTTCAAACAATTCAGTGCACAGTTTCATTGTCGAAAAACATTTCTATTTCAAGTTATCAAGTTGGTGGTCGGTTATTTGGAGTTTATAGCATATCAACCTTTGTAGGTTATTTAACGCCAAATCCATTTTTATACAAAAAAATCAGCAGTTTAAAAACAGTTAATTTCAAACAATTCAATTTAGAGTAAGTACACAGATTAGTTCTATTTGACCCATTGATAGGACCCTATCAGGAGTTACCACTCAGGGCCAGAGTGGAACTGGGAGCAATGGCGATGAAGGGGTACTCTGCATTCTCCAATGCTCCAGCATTGCTGGAGTCTGATCATCAGATTGTTTAGTGCCTACTATTTTACCTTCTAGATTAAGGAAGAATTAGATTCATTCTTTTCTCAATAACGTTTGCACTAAGGGAAATAGTCTGATCCAATTTTTAAACAGGGTGCAGTTTTCCTTCTCTTAAACCTGTTCCTTAACCAAGGCTAAAGAGCCCCATCTTTTCAAGAATTTACCCATAACAGGGCCATTGGCCTTATGAGTAGAGTGCTCGCCAATGGTTTGGGAAACTGGGGTTCAATCCCAGGTCGAGTCATACCAAAGACTCAAAAACGGTACTTGATACCGCCTTGCTTAACACTCAGTATGATAAGCTAAGGATCAAGGGTAAAGTGGAGCAATCCAGGGAATGGAGTAACGCCCTCCCCTACACCTCGGTATAGTAGCTATTGAAAAGGGAACCTTCAGGTCTCTCTCGACTAAGATCGCCAACTTTTATTCTAGATACCCTCGACTAGAGTTTGAACTTGACATTTTAAGACTGTTTTCTCCGACGCTAACCGTTACACAGCGAGCGCCTCCTACATAGGTTAAATACAAGTTGTCAAAACGATGGCCGTAGCCTTTTTGAAACACGTTGTACACCACGCGCACGAGGGAGCTTTTTCTCATTTAATGCACTGACCGTATTTGTTAACGGGCTATGTCGAATCAATTAGAGTCAGTCTGATGAGCAAACAAGTAAACTGATCAAAAGCGCGCCAAAAAGGAACACCAAACGGGAACAAATCTCTAATCAACTTTTTTGTTGTTGTTGTTGTTGTTCTTTTTTCTTTCTTTTTTTTCCTCGTCATGCTTCTTGCAATGAAATTTAAAGTCGTCATTCTTAGCCATAACGATACTTAGCATTTTTTTTCTTCCTTTGTTTTCCGGCTCTTTTTCTGGCAGACTGACAGTTTCATTTTTCCCACCTTGTTTCCCGTTTTTCAAGTTTCGATTCTATTCAACAACAAAAGAAAAAAAAACATCTCAGGAATTACCAACTGAGGGTGTACGCCTAACTGAGGGAGCAACTGATATATTTTTTTTGGTGGGGCAGTTTAGAATTTCAGAGATGATTAAAAAAACCGTTAATTTCGAATGCAGACCCTCAAGGTATTAGTTAAATTCTAACATTCTTGTCGTTCTTCAAAGATGGATTTGGCATTAAATAACCCACGAAGGTTGATATGCCGTTAAACAAAGAAATGAAACTAGTATTTTTCTTCATTTTAATTTTAGTGGATTTTTTAATCTCAAATCATGCGGAGTACTCCTTTATTGCCATCACTCCCAGTTCCACTCTAGCCAGGCGTGATAGCACCTAATAGGATTCAATCTATGGGTTAAATAGAATTAAACCGTGTACTTATGCTAAACTGAATTGTTTGAAATAGAACTAGACGTTTAACTGAATATAAACCAAAAACTGTAGTTATACGAAACTGAATTGTTTGAAACTTATCAAAATGGTTTATATCGACGTTAAATGACCCGAAAAGGGTTGATACGCCGTAAAACAACCAACTAATTCCAAAACATTTGTATTATTATTTCACTAACAGCCCAGAAACAGTCCTCGGTGAAATTCAAATTCGCGTTTCCTCATATGCCTAGAGGAAATCTGAAAAAGGACGAGAGTTTCCGACAGATGCTGTTCTAAAGCTGTCGAGAAAATTACGCGCACCAAAAGCATCTTTGGGGTCTGCACTCGAAATTACCAGCTTTTTTTAAAAATCATCCAAGTTGTCGATGCAACGGTTTGGTTTGTTTCTTTGTTTACTGGCATATCAACCGTTGGAGGTTATTTAATGCCAAAGCCATCCTTCTAAAGGAACAGCAGTGGTACTATTTAACCCATAGCTAGAAGGATAAAAGGTGTTCATGCCTTTCCCAAGGGTATTAGTTCAAAAGTGTACTTAATATCGCACTTGGAGTTTGAACTAGCTAACAAGTATTCCGTAGCCCTGTTGTTTAAACATTACACCACGAGAAAACCCTCACTCCAATATAACAGACAAAATTTTGAAATTATAATCAGAATCATTTACTGTTTCCTGATTAGAAATATCTATATAACCATCGGCTGCAACTTGAATGAGTTCATGTAAGGTCTAATATATATGAATAATGTCGCCTGTAGGTTTTTTGCCCGTACGCCTTCAAGGATTCTACGGATGGTCAATATTTGTGAGGTTGTGAATGTATTTCTTCGGAAGCCATTTGGGTTTTTCCTTAGGATGTTGGCGACATTACTATTTGTCGACTTTACCAAGGCCTTCGATTCCATACACAGAGGGAAGATGCAACAAATCCTACAAGCATACGGCCTACCAAAAGAAACTGTAGCAGCAATAACATTCTCTACAGAAACACCTAAGTGAAAGTACGTTCATCGGATGGAGACACAGAACACTTCGACATGGTAGCAGGAGTACTACAAAGGGACACTCTAGCCCCAGACCTCTTTATCATCTGTCTAGACTACGTGCTTAGAACTTCGATCGACAAAATCAGAGAAAATGGCTTCGAGCTGACAAAGAAAACAAGCAGAAGGTACCCCGCAAAAACAATTACCAACGCCGACTACGCCGATGACAACATAACGTTACTAGCGAATACACCCAACCAAGCCGAAACACTACTGCATAGTTTGGAACGAGCCGCCACAAGCATTGGCCTCCATGTCAATGCACACAAAACTGAATATATTTGTTATAACCAAACAGGCGATATTTCCACACTAGACGGAACCTCTCTGAAACTAGTAGACAAATTCACCTACCTAGGAAGCAGCGTCTCATCAACCGAAAAAGACATCGACACACTGCTAACGAAAGCATGGACAGCTATCGAGAGGATCTCGATCATATGGAAATCAGACCTGACCGATAAAATGAAACGCAGTTTCTTCGAGGCAGCGGTCGTATCGATACTGCTATATGGATGCACCACTTGGACGCTAACTAAACGTCTGAAGAAGAAGCTAGACAGTAATTACACAATAATGTTGCGAGCAATATTGAATAAATCCTGGCGGGAACACCCCACAAGGCACAAACTATACGGCCACCTGCCTCCCATCACGAAAACTATACACGCTAGACGAACCAGACACGCAGGACACTGCTGAAGAAGCAGGGACGAACTCATAAGTGATGTACTCCTATGGACTCCCGCATATGGCCAAGCAAAAGCAGGACGACCAGCTCGAACATACATTCAGCTGCTATGTGAGAATACGGGATGTATCCCTGAAGACCTGCCAGAAGCGATGAATGATAGGGAGAAGTGGCGAGAGAGAGTCAGATATCCATGCTAGCGGCACGACATGATGATATATATATATCGAGGGTATTCTGGCTCATTGGCCTAGAGGGTAGAGTGTTCGCCACGGATCTGGGAGATCTGCGTTCAATCCCAAAAATGTATAGTTTCTTAAAGTTTTCTTTTTTTTTTTTTTTGCATATCATCTAATCAACTAAGAATAATATTTAAACAAATTTATTTGACTGATAAACGTAACCCAAACAGGTACTCTCAATCCATGTCAAAGTAAATCTAGAAGTTAGAAAATGAAAGAGTACTTCCCACTACTCCAGAACTAGAGCCTCACCATCAGATGCAGTTAAGTGTCATACCCCGGGCACAATATGGTACCAATTATTCCTATCTAAAAAAAAAAAAAGTAAAGTTGGCGACTCAAAGGCTCCTTTTTTATTAATTACAACACCGAGCAATTAGGGGAAGGCGCAACTCCTTTCCTTGGATTGCTCTACTTGACCTTTGGTCTCTACTTTATAATAGAAAGGGAAAAGAGTAGCGCCCTCCCCTACACCTTAGTGTAGTAGCTATTGAAAAGGGAGCCTTCGGGTCGTCCTCGACTAAGGTCGCCAACTTTACGTATATATATCCACGGTAGTCGGCTGGGTCTGGAGAGGTGCAGCCGGTGTATTCTCTAGCCCCAACCGGCTAGGTATTAAATATTCTTCGAAAACTAATATACCATAAAACAACCAACTATAGATTATAACTAAATTATATTATCACTAAATCACTTTGTGGGTATGTGTCGAACCAAGTGCAATATAGTATGGAGAGTGCTCAATATCTAGGATAGAGCTATTATATGATAATAATAATAAATGAATTATATATATATATGACTGCGAGACGGACAGATAGAGAATGGGATAAGGATTTGCTGCTTTTTTGTTACAGTTCTTCAAAGAGGCCACGTATACGTTTAACATCTTAAAGTCCCGTTACAACCATAAAAAAAAATCTAAAGAAAGATTTCGTGTACCATCAGGTTCTTCTCGTGACGGTAAGTTTCTTAAATTTAACAATTGATTACAACTCATTGATGGAAAGGCTAGGGCTAGCACTTGTCTAAGATATCAAACAAATTGTATTTTGAAAAGTAAGCGTACAACGGGTCTGGCAACTGACTAGAACATTTACCGCTGAGAATAAAGCGAAGAAAGTGCTTGTATATTAAATCCAATTTTCCTTTGTTTTTATAGACAATTTTACAACACACCAGACCCGTCTGCTTTGGCTGTAGAAAACAACGACTGCATGTCTGCATATGAATATGACACCCCAACGTGTGTTTATGATATAAAATTAAACAATCTGATGGTGAGGCTCCAGGAATGCTAAATTTTTGGGAAATGCGGAGTAATCCCTTCCTTGTCATTGCTCCCATGCCTACGCTGGCCTGGAGTCGTAGCACCTGATAGGGTCCTATCTATGGATCAAATAGAACTGTTTGACATTTAAACTGAGTGCAAACAAAAGTGAATTGCTTGAACTGTTTGATCATTTAATTGTGTGTAAACAAATGATTGTTTAATTGAATTGTTAGTAATATATAGTAATATTTGGAACCATTTGTATTATTTAGTTTATGCTAAATTGAATTGTTAGAAATAGAACTGTTTGATCATTTAACTGAGTCTATCTAACAAAATGTGTTTACAAATCATATACTGAATAAATATGTAAAGTTATTTGAAGAGCTTTGCATTATGTTAGTGACTGCTGTAAATTCCTTCGGCAGAGTTCTCAACCACAGTGACACGCATGCATTTATTATATTATTCATTATAGTCAGAATGCATTTAGTTAAAGAAGTAAAGTTTAATGGTATTCTTATTTTTCTCAAGATTATTATGGATGCACCACTTGGACGCAAACTAAATGGCTGGAGAAGAAGCTAGACGGCAATTACATAAGAATGCTGCAAGCAATATTGAACTCTGTAGACCCCGTTTCCCATCTGGGCTATTTTGACATCTCTGAGTGACACGTCCGCTCCGCGTGCGTGAACACCTGTGTTAAGGTTGCACCTAAGTAACCCATGCACTGAGCCGAAAGGTTCTCAGCCTACCTAACCCAAAGGCATAAAACGAAATCCCTCGGCCATTATATTACAGAATGTCTATGGGGTTATCTTTTTGCATTATTTATTTCGATAAATAGCATTAATCTATAGAGCACAGTATGTAGTAAGCAATCAACAATATTACTTTAAACATGTTTGGGCTCTAAAGTGTGAATATGAAACAATGAGATTTGTTTTCGTAGAAAAATAATGAAACTACAGAAGGATACCTCTGAGAATATCAGAGGAGACGTTTTGAAGCAGATTGAGAGGTTATTTTACCGTTGGACACCTCCGATCGTACAATGTTTCGCGAACCAAGCTAACCAAGCCTTATTATAATTATCGCCTGGATAGTTTTCGTGATGGGAGGCAGGTGGCCGTATAGTTGGTGCCTTGTGGGGTGTTGCCGCCAGGACTTGTTGAAAATTGCTCGCAACATTCTTGTGTATTTGCCGTCTAGCTTCTTCTCCAGCCGTTTTGTTAGCGTCCAAGTAGTGCATCCATACAGCAGTATCGATTCGACTACTGCCTGGAAGAAACTGCGTTTCAGTTTATCGGTCAGGTCTGATTTCCATATGATCGATAGCCTATCGATAGCTGTCCATGAGCAATATTGAACAAGTCCTGGCGGCAACACCCCACAGAGCACAAACTATACGGCCACCTACCTCCCATCACGAAAACTATCCAAGTTAGACGAACCAGACATGCAGGACACTGCTGGAGAAGCAGGGACGAGCTCATAAGTGATGTACTCCTATGGACCCCTACATAGGGCCTGGCAAAAGCAGGACGACCAGCGTGAAAATACATACAGCAGCTATGTGAGGATACGGGATGTAGCCCTGAAGGCCGGCCAGAGGCGATGAACAATTGGGAGAAGTGGCGAGAGAGGGTCAGGGATATCCGTGCTGCTGCTGATGATTATTGCTATTACTTTACTATAAATATTAGAAAATATATTTTATCACGAGTGTTGACATACAGTACTATTAACATGTACACATAACCATTTTCTTTCATTTATTTTCTTATCCCAGTGTCATAATATAGTCGTATGCATTGTAAACAAATAGTTTACAAACACACATACTAATATAACTATTTATTTATATCAGATAATTTTCATAGTACTTATCTAGAAAGAGTTATCACTGTTTATGATTATATAATACTACAAATCTTATTTTACAAAGCCATGCCATAATTTTTTTATTCTAACAAAATGCAAGTTATCAAATACACACTTTTAGAAGAATAAAGTAGCCATCTTATATATATATATATATATATATATATATCATATTTACCAACCCCCTCTGCTCGGGCAGGATATGACACAAGGTCAATTTTTTAAGCAGAGTTTAACAGGTTTGAATTCAGAGTTTTCCTTCTCCTAGACTAGTTGCCTCACCAAGGCTGAAGAACCTAGTATATATATATATATATATATATATATATATATACACTCACTAAATATACATACTTTTATAGACATACACATACATGAATATATATATATATATATATAAACACACAGACGCATACACTCATCAGTGTAACCTGGATATAAGAGAGTTGTCGGGACCGGAGAAGAAGTATCTTATATCCGGGTTGTATCTATTTTGTTTAGGTAAGTAAACAAAATAGTGGGAACACTTCATATAACGCTTTTTACGTACAGAACACTAGTTTATTTAATAGTTATAGACATTAAAAAACACAAAAACACAGACAAAAATACATTTTCAGTTTTCACAAATAATTAAATCAAAAATTGAACTTCACTCTCTAACTGACTTCTGTTTGACCGATTTACGACATCACACTGTCACTTAAAACAAACTCTCTTATATCGGGGACGACAAGACCAGAGAAAATGTATCTTATATCCGAGGGGTTGGTAAATATGTATATCCATTACAAAAGTTTCATATGCCATTAAACCAAAGAAAACAAGCATATACACATACACACATGCAATCATTATATAATTTTACATACATACATACGTGAATATATATATCTCCACACACACTCATATATATATATATATATATATATATATATATATGATTAAAAAAACTCAACCAACTGTCATTTACTTCAGCTGGCTATTCTTTTAGAGAAACCAATCTCTTCAGAATGCCATCTCTTAATGGAGAAAGTGGCCAGCTGAAATAAATTTATAATTGCCAAATAACGTTTTTTTTAGTTTTCAAAAATATCTCCAATATACGTGGTGCCTTCAATAAGTTTCCAGACTTTTTTGTACTGGCATTTAAAATTGTTGTAGACTCTTGAAAATTCACTGTTATTGCTATACATCTTATGAGATGACTGACAAATTTTTTATGATTACAGGTTCAAATGAACAGCTACACCAGGAATTGGAATACACACTACTAAAGCCTGATTGTCACAGCTGGTAAATTTCAAAACTGCAATCTAGACGGGAGGACACTTTAGAAGAACGATATGTAATAAAATTTTGTTTTAAACTTGGAAAAAATGCCACAGAAACGTATGGAATGCTTCAGACTGTTTTTCGACCATCTTGCATGAATCGAACATCAGTTTTTGTGTGGCATAAGAGATTCAGGGAAGGCAGGGAGTCTGTTAGGGAGGATGAGAGGTGTGGCAGGAGTAAGGAGTCAGAACAGTTGATTAGCCAAAGGGTTAAGGTTAGGGTTACTATGTTGAGGTTTTAAGGGAGTTCAGCAAGAGATTCCGTCGGAAGAGGCCAGCACTCTTCAAATCGGGTCAGTGGCATTTCCAGCAGGACAATGCACCAGTCCACAACTCCATCCTTGTCACAGGCTATTTGAGCAAGATGGGCATCAAGACAGTTCGTCAGCCTCCCTACAGTCCAGACCTTGCTCCTTGTGACTTTTGGTTATTCCCAAAGTTCAGTGGCTGTAGTTATGAAACAATTGAGGAGATGAAAGAAGCTGTGACGAAGGTAATTGACACACTGACACACGAGTAGTTCCATGGGGCCTTCTAGAAGTTGTTGGAACGGTGCAACAAGAGCATTGCAGCCGGGGGAGATTTCTTCGAAGGGGACTAGAGTTTAATGTGTACTATCAATGAAAGTGGCCATACGAAAAAGGTCTAGAAACTTATTTAATGATCCTCGTGTATATATATATATATATATATAGAGAGAGAGAGAGAGAGCTGAAAAAACAAAGTAATCCAAAGTGATGAATTCATTTTGAAAGAAAGTCGACGATATAACGTTTCGGTTTTAACAAACCATCATCAGGAATTTAAAAGATGATGATACCAAGAGTTGATAGATCAACGATGGATGTTTGATAAGATACAAAAAACAAGGGAGGAAACTCTATATACAAAGAACGAACATAACCGTTCAACGATCAAATCAGCTTATATATATATATATATATATAAGGGAGAAATAGTGTATTATTATTATAAAAGCACTTTTCTGTTAATAGTTTAGCTGTCATTCTGTCTTCTCGGTCACATGTCTCACTACTTTTCCGTAATTACTTTTGTTTTGTCTTTTCAACAACGAATTTATCTATTTTCCCTGTCAAAGTGATTATCTCTTTCCCGCTTTTAGTTATTGATGCTTAATCTATTTCATGACTCATTGTCTTCAATGGCGTCTCATCCACTGTTTTCCGCCTTTCATGATTGTTTCTGTTTATCATGTTGGAGTTTGCTCTCCAATTTTTGACTCTCTATGTCGACTTGCTGGACTAAAGTTTTATTCGGTTTTTTTGTCTTTTTCTTTTAATATTTTTTTTAAATTGCTGTGTTTGATTTTTTTTTTAACATTTCTTTTCAATTTGTTTACTTTCTTTCTATCTTTCTGTTTCTTTTCACTTTGTTTTCTTTTTCTCTTTTTGCCTTTTTCTTTCCTTTATTTTCTCGTTCTTCTTTTTCACTTGCTTTATTTTCTTTGTCACTTTTTCTATTTTTTTCTCCTTTTTCTTTTATATGTTTACTTTTACTTCCTTTCTTTTCAAATTTCTTTTTCTCCTTTTTCTTTTCTTTATTTTCTATCTTTTCCATTCTTTTTTCCTTTTCTTTTCACTTTTCCACCTTTATTTTCTTTTTCTCTTTTCCCCTGTCTCTCTTGCTATCGTTCTTTCTTTACCTTTTTTCTCTAATTTATCATTATTTCCTATCTTTTTTCCTTCTCTATAATCTTTCTCAATTTTTTCATTCTTCTTTTGTCTATTAGCAAATGCTTTCTGCTTTTTATTTATTTGTTTAAATTTCTTCTATCTTTTTCTTTTTTCATTCACATTTTTTCTATCTTTCTTTCATCGTTCAATTTTTTTCTTTTGTATTCTCCTGGACATTTTCTTTCCGCTGTTTTCATTTCCCTCATCCTTTTTCCCCTTGCTGACGTTTTTTCTTCTCTCGTCACATTTAGCAAAACCTTTTTTACGTCACATGTCAGTTTTTTCCTTATATTTTTTCCTTTGTCAAGACTTTTTTCTTATTTTCTCTTTCATCCTTCTTTTTTTGTTTGTTTTAACTATGTCCTTTCATTCTTTCCTTTCTTAGATTTCGTTTTTCTTCTTTCCTTGATTTTTTTCTTTTCTGCTTTCTATTCATTTAGGAAAGACATGAACCACTCCTTATTCACCTGCCTTGTAATATAATTAGGGACTCAGGTTGATTTTTTTAGTCCTTAGTTGTTTCCTTGCAAGACTTTAAATGTTCCTCGGGTCTAGGTCGGGATAGCAGCAAGTGCCCATGTTGAAAATAGAAATGTATAAGCAAATCAACCGCTTGGTGTGTATGGCTGAAAGAAGCTCAAAGCCGTGAGAGTGGACGTGGAATAGAAAACAGGACGGGTTAGAACCCAGATGGGGAGGTGTGAAAAAGGGACCCCAAAATGGCACGTGCAAGAACTACATTAGAAAACGACAGGAGCTGAAAAGTGGATATCAAGGTCTGCGCCGGTCTTTCTCGTCCTGCCATGGTTTATTTCTCTTTGTCTATTTAAAGCAGTAGACTCAGTCCGTTCTCTGTTTTCTCTGTCTTCAGCGACTACGAATGAAAGGTAGAAGTGAATAAACTTTTATATTAGCGAGCCAAGATGGTATTTTGTGTATCCGTCACTTTTTCTCACGTAAGGTTACAATTGGGTCCGACTGGAAGTTAAGACGTCGGTGCTGCACTCACAGACCTGTTAGAACCGAGGTGGTACGAATGTCTATGTTGTGCCGTAGCGATACAAGGGTCTGCTGAGAACCCTAGTCATGCAAGCGTCTATTTTGTACCGTTGTATTACCCTGGGGTGAAATCGTACCACTATTTTTCCTTTACAACGATGACTTGGGGATTGAATAACCTACAAAGGTTAAAGAAAAAGTACCGAAAACCTTGCTTTTATCCGACAATAGGACTTTGCTTCGGATGATTTTCAGTTTTTAAAAAAGTTGCATCTTTTACGTCAGGAGAATATTCAAAAGTACTTTCAATGTTTGGAGACATTTCCTTCGAGATACTAGACTTGTTAGTTCAATCCTCACTAGGTCCCACACACTTTCAACTGGAAATAAAATCTAAGCTTAGGTGAATTTTTGATGTACCTCGTAATATCTTAATTAGGGAGTTAATCTAATCGACTATTCTAAGTTCGATTCTTATCAAGTGCCCAATACTTCTGATATTGTGTCAAAGTAAGCTAAATTTGCTGCTTCTTTGTTCTCAATGTCCCAGGGTTTTTCCACCTTTGCCTCTCTTTGAAGTCTTCATCTTACTCTTAAAAATCTGGAATTATTCTTGGACTTTCGCCATTATTTTCAGACAATCATAATTACCAATAACCAAAATGTTTCATGGTTAATAACTCACTATAGTTATTTTATAAATTTTCTTTCATCATTTTCAAGTCGTGCCGGTAGCAAAGGGTACACTAGACTCACTCTCTCTCTCTCTCTCTCTCTCTCTCTCTCCTTTCCCTATCAACCATTGCTCTCGGTAGGTCATCTAGACGACATCCAGTGTCCGCGCCGAGCTGATGAATATAACTCCTCACAAGTCAGTCAACACTGGCACTTCCATGTGTAAGACACCCCAAGAGATCGTTGCTTATGCATTTATGCCTACTTCTCCAACAGTTGCCTGCATATCTTCTTCGTCTAAGATGGTTTATGGTATGGGTGGCAAGTGGCCGTGCAGCTGCAGTTTTGCTGCTTAAAACAATAAATGGCATCCTTTTGTAGTTCCCAACAAACTACAACAGGAAAGGTATCGTTTTTCATAACTTCCATATGATCGATCAACCGTCAATGACAGTCTATACCTTTCCTATGCGTTTGTTAACATCGGTTTCTGTAGAAGAGATATTGCTACCGAGGTATGAATTCCATTTGATCTGCGTTCACGTAGAGACCAATCGTTCTTGCTGCTGACCCTAATGTTTCAGCTTGACCACTAAGTCAGAAATATTGAATATCTATTGAGAATCAAATTCGGCTTGTTTTGCACACCTAGCTCGTTAGCCACAACATTATGTAAAACTCCTTTGATAAATTATTTCTACATTTCCATGATTGAGAAAAAATTCCAGTAGATGTAAATTAATCATCAAATTTCACTATATCTTTCCGTTGGTTTGTCTGTTTGGGGTATGACACTAAACTGTATCTTAGGGTGGAGCGGTAGTTCTATTGACATTACTCCCAGGTCCACCTTGGAATGGTAAATGGGTCTGAGATCTTTTTGAAAATTATTAGTTGATTGTTAAGGCTTGAAACCACAACCCTGTGATAACAAATGCTTCTTACTGGATACGAATAGTTATTTGAAATCATGTAGTTGCTTTCAAAACATTGAGTTTGGCATTAAATTGCTCAAAGGTTGGCATGCCGTAAAGCCAACCACTACAACTATCTTTTTCCTTTCTTTCTTTCTCTTATTTCATTTCACATTCCTTTTTTTATCTTTCTTTTTCCATTTATTCTATCTTCCTTTCCTTCTCTTCAGTTTTCATTTAATTTTTTTTTTCTTTCCTTCTTTTCTTTTTATCTTTCTTTCTCCTTCGCTTCCCTTTCTTTCTATGTCTTCAGGTTTTCTTTCGTTTTTTCTCTTCTTTGTTTATTTTTTTTACTGTCTTTTCTCTCTGGACATTTTTTTTTTTTTCATCTTTCTCTTTCGTTTCTTTCTATATCTCTATTTTTTCTATCTTTTCTCAAAATCTTTTTTTCCTATCTTTATCGTCTTATCTTTCTATCTTTCTATATATTTTTCTTTCTCTTTTTTTCCTTTGCTTCTCTCACTGCCTATTATGTATATATCTTTTTTCTGTCTTTCTTTTTCGTTTCTTTCTATATATCTTTTTAGTTCAATATCTTTCGTTCTCTTTTTCTTTCTATCTTTCTCTTCCATCTCTTCATATATTTCAATGTTTCTGTCTTTTTTCTATCTTTTTCTTTTTTCCTTTGTTTCTGACTGTCTTTTCTTTCTCTATATCTTCCTTTTTTTCCCGTTTCTTTCTATCTTATTTTTCTTTTATTTTTTTTTTCTTTCTATCTTTCTCCGGTTCTTTCATTGCATCTTTTCTTCCGTTCAGTATTTTTCTAAGTTTCTGTCGCTTTTTATTTTCGTCTTTTTTTGTATATTTCTTTTTTCCTTCGTTTCTTCTTTTCTGTTTATAAATCTTTTTTTCATCTTTTTCTTTTTAGTCTATATATCTTTATACTTTCTTTATCTTTGCTTTCTTTTTTTTCTTACCCTCTTTCTCTCCTTTTTTTCAGTTCTATCTTTGTATTCTTTCTAACATTCTTTTCTTTCAATTTATCTTTCCTTCTCTTCTTCCTTTTCTTTCTGTTTTAGTTGTGGAATTAAATCAATTGGATAATTGATCAAGCTCCCCTTCCTTTTCATCCTTCTTCCCTTAGTTTTCTATCTATTTTCTTTTCTCAGGCTCGCTATCTCTCCTTGTTTTGTCCCATTTTATCCCATGTTATCCTGATATGAACAGCAACTATCTCGGTGTTTCCGTCTGGACGGGACCCTGGTCAGAATGAACAAGATGCTGATGAAGAGAGAAGGCGATGAAGATGGCCGCCACTTCCGTCGAGAGACATGATTGCTACCGGAAGTGAATGTCCGTTCGTCGGTGTCCGGCAAACCAATGTCTTCGTTTCAAGGCGGTGCCGATGCGAGTCGCCAGTCTTATTTCCGCTTTCAGTCGGGTTAATTGGTTTACGCGAAAGTTTTGTCGGTGATAGGGAACCACGGAATGAACAACATTCGAACTGAAGATTAGGCCGAACGAAAACCTATCACATTTTGTCCCGGCACGTCAGACGTCGTCGGCCATATTGTTAGTCGGAGAAGGGTGGGGGTCCTCCTGACAATAGTGATG
Organism: Sepioteuthis lessoniana; assembly: GCA_963585895.1. Taxonomy (NCBI): domain Eukaryota; kingdom Metazoa; phylum Mollusca; class Cephalopoda; order Myopsida; family Loliginidae; genus Sepioteuthis; species Sepioteuthis lessoniana. The sequence continues at coordinate 34,017 of CAUZXS010002906.1, read as the reverse complement.
TTGGAATGCCGGAGAAAGAGTATATGTGTGTGTTTTGCACCTAAGTATATGCGTGTGCGTATATATATATATATATATATATATATATATACACGTGTGTGTGTTTTCGAATACACAAAAAATGTCAACTTGGTGGGCAAGGCTTAGAATAATCTGACTGTATTCCTAGCTGATGAGCAAGACTACCCAACCAAAAAAGGGTGTCCTGAGTATGACACAAAACTGTCCTTCTAGGAGAATGGCTTTGGCATTAAATAACCTACAAAGGTTGATATGCGATTAAACAACGAAACCAAACCAAACCTTTCATTACTTTTTTAATGTATCCAATACTTGGAGCACCTCTGGTGGTGTAACGGTTAGCAAGCTAGACTAGCAAACCTACACGAGTGAGTTCGAGTCTCATTGGGTGCCCCATTCATTCGGCCTTGTGCCACATCGAAGCAAAGAGCTTTGTAAATTACTATATCCAATACTTGTGCGCATGTCTGTGTACGTGTGTATGATTACCTTCACATCACCCGCGATTACGAGAGGCATGATATTTGTCAATGAAGAAAATGGACCCGTCAAGCAGAGTTCAAATTCTCCACGAGGTTGCTTACGTTATCCTTCACGTTTTTTTTTTTTTTTTTTGGTTTTAGTAGGGGGCGGCGGGTATTGTTTTTGTTTCGTTTTGGTGCGAAATTTAATTTACAAAAATGTTTGGATCCTAATCAAACAAAAACAAACACTACCTACAAAAAAAGAATGAAAGAAAGAAAAGTAATCCTCCCACAGACGATAAATCAAAATGATCGAAAGCACTTCTGAGCAGAACCTTGGGCAAATTCTCTATCAATTGGACCCTGATACAAAGAAAGCTTGAGAAAAAGCATAAAATCATAAACAAGCACAGTTTCTTGGTCTTTAACTAAACTTGTCTTTTATATATATATATATATATATATATATATATATATATTATGTGTGTGTGTTTTCATGCGTAAATATATCATTTTCCTTTGTATGGCTTTTGAGATATCGTTTCGATTTCGTTTTCCAACCGACTACTTTATCTATTTTTTAAAATTCTTTCTTCATCTATTTTCCTCGGATAACACCGGATATTTCCCGGATCCTTATTATCTTCCAGGTAAGAACTGCAAGGAATTAATTCCGGTATTTGACGCTTATCAACGCAGAATTTATTTGATGCTCTGCTTAGGGGAAAGAGAATGCCGAGCTTGTGATATGTCAGGACAAGAATTGTTTCCAGTCGAAAATTTTTCCCGACGAGAGCCGCTCGGAAAGTAATGCCTCCCACTTATTTCCAATAAAACTACAACTGATAAACAAGACGCAAAAGTTTTGTTCGATATAGCAAGATTTTAGCTACGAAACAATACTTCGTCGCCACAATTATTTATGCAATTTTTCAAACCTTAGTTTAAAGAATTGTGTATATTGTTGAAAAGACTGAAGATTTTTACAAATAACTCTTTGATTCAAATTCTGTTTCAAACTTCACTTCTCGAAAGAAGGGCTCGGATTTAAGTTTTCAAATTTTAAATAATCCACCTTCTATGAAACTAACGGAGATAATATATATAAGATTTCATAATTTTAGGCGTAAATATTTGGGCATTTTAACGGCATGTCAACCTCTCTGGAGCTATTTTATGTCTAGAGGTTAAAGAATCCCATACATTCTACGTTTATATTTACATGTTTTGTAATTCCTTAAGAATGGTTTTGTCCTCGGTTTTAAGATCAACGTTAATTGGTCTTGTGGGTAGAGTGTTCGCCAATGGCCCGGGAAACCGGGATTCAATCCCAGTCGAGTCATACCAAAGACTTAAAAAATGGTGTTTGATATCTTCTTGCTTAACACTCAGCATTATAAGGTATATATCAAGGGCATAATGGAGCCATCTAGAGAAAGGAGTTGCGCCCTCCACTCCACCTCAGTGTAGTAGCTATCGAAAAGGGAACCCTTTCGGCGCCTTCGACTACAGTCGCCAACTTTACCTATTCCAATCTAATATAAATAATTTTAAACAAATCAATTCAACAGAGACGAGACCTGGACGAGTACTACCACTATGAGTTAAAGTGGACCTGGGAGTAATGGTAATAAACGAGTACTCTACACTCCTCAAAGCTCATGAACTGGAGTCTCACTACGCGATTCAGTTTAGTAGCATACCAAACATATTGTTGGGGGTTGGGTTTTACCTTATGGCACTGGGTAGAGTCATTATATTCTTTCACCAACTGAGCGTTGGGAATTTTTCACTGATGATAAAAATAATTTAATTTCAAAATAAAAAGAAATAAAAACGTTAATCTCATGAATATCTCGAGCCTATTGTGTATTTTATCAAAGCAGAATGTTTAGCTGTTCTGTGCCGCTACAGGGTATAGCTGTGAAGATCCAGGAGCAATGGACGATAGAGACGGGTGTCGAGAAAATATCTCGGAGATACGGGCTGGCAGCGCAGACATGATGTTTATTTACTGCAGAAAAAAAAAGAACATCCTCTCTGTTTACTTATTTCATAATTTTTGCCTGGGGTAAAAGATGAATATGAAATTCATATATTTTCAGGAAGCCATCATAAAACTTAGATAAAAAGTTTGGCTTAGTGTGTTGTAGAGAATCGATCTCAAGAAACCTGGGTCACACTCATTAAGCCCATATTGCTCACTACAGTTCAACAGCAAACAACTATATATTTTCGAGATAGTGTCTAGTTCCTCAGGGAACCAATTGGCAAGACATGGCAGTGTGAACTTTATTTACTCCACCTACGAGTGGTTCACAAAATAAGTGTTACAAAACGCACAACCAAAGGCGAATGTGAGGGAGAAAATAAATCCGATGGTATTCAGAAGATGTCTTTATAAACAGTTGTATTATTAGCCAATGTTTAACGTTTCCGTTTTTACATTAAACCATCATCAGAACATTTAAATATGTGATATGACGTGTCCTCGTGGTGTAATGGTTAAAGCGATGGACTATGAAATCGTTGTAAACGAGTTCGAACTCCAGTCGCGGTAATACGTTCACTTTTTGGACAAATACCCTTGGGAAAGGTATGAGCCCCCTTATCTTCCTAGCTACATGTTAAATAGTACCACAACCGTTCTTCCCGAAGGATGGGTTCGGCATTAAATCACCTGCAAAATTTGATATGCCATTAAACAAAAAAAAAACTAAACCTAAATACGTGATATATCTTCTGAATTTTATTTGAATTAATATTTTTATTATTTTTTAAATGAACCAGAAATGAGAAAATCCAGACATCTTATTTTCGTTCGTGGTGTCCTTTTTGAAAATGTGTGATATAATAAGTGTTCGAAATTTATTTGTAGAATGAAATGTATTACCTTAACACACACATACACAAACAAGTGGGTAAAGAGTTCGTTAATGGCCCAGAGGGGACCGGGTTTCAGTCCCAGGTGCAGTCATACCAAAGACTCAAAAAATGGTACCTGATGCCTCCTGGCTTAAAACTCAGCATTATAAGGTACGGATCAAGGGTAAAGCGGAGGAATCCAGGAAATGGAGTTGCTCCCTCCCTTACACCTCTGTGTAGTAGCTATTGAAATGGGAGCCCTCGGGTCACCTTCGACTAAGGTCGCCAACTTTATACGCGCGTTTGTGTTTGTAATCGCTGAAACGAAACTATATTCACTGAGAAATCTTAGACTTGTACCACTAATTTAATAAAAAAGACGAGTTAAATTGAAAAGTTTGGTCTTTTTTTATCATGGCCCAAGAAATAATGCTAGATACAACTATATTCCGAAAAAAAAAAAAAAAAAAAATAATAATAATAATAATAATAATAAGCCTTATAATCTAAACAGTCATCAACTCTTCAAAAAGGATTAAGATAATCAATGATAATTGCAATACTCACATTAATTTTGGTGCTGGCTTTTACGGTTTCCAACGTCTGGATTATAAAAAAAAAAAAAAAAAAAAAATACGAGGGTGAAATATCCCGTAACCTTCAAAAAACGAATTGAACACAAAAGGGAATTAATAAAAGGACATTTACATAACTATATATATATATATATATATATATATAAAGAAAAGAGATAAATAAGGTTATCCGAAAGTGATTAATTTATTATAATGGAAAAAAATCTATGTTAAAACGTTTCAGTTTTTGCAAACGTTCACCAGGACTTTAAGATTATATATATATATATATATATATATATATATATATATATATATATATATATATATATATATGTATGTATGTATATTTAGGTAGCATTTCTTCGTTAATGCAAATTTCATTGAACATAATAGACATTTTATGCCTACATATTCTCTTTTGGATCCGTTCGAATTCCCGTATTACTTTTATCGTATTCGGGGGGAACTGATTAAGGTATTGTCCATAATTGTATGTATCCCTAGTACTTTCTGCCCGACTTTGGGCCATCATCAGGGGAGAATCTGTTACAAAAGTGATGTAACTTTTGTTTTAGCAAATTACTACTGTGTAAGGACGTCTTTGCTGTTGGAGATTATGGCGCTTGCTTTTAAATGTAATTCTGTAAATAGTGCCAGTAGCTAAAGACATTTAAGTACGTTAGCACTGGTTTGAAAATTAATTCTATTAAGTGCTGGTTGCAGGTTTCTAATATATAGTGCTTCGAGAATCTGAAGTTTTTGTTTATTATTTTGATGTTCGAGTATTGTTGTGTTGTAACAATTCAGTTTAGTGTAAGTACAGTTTCAATGTCAAAAACAGTTCAAATTCAAACAATACAGTTTAGCATAAGCACGCAGTTTAAATATGAGTACAGTTTGTGAAAAGCATTTCTATTTCTAACTTTTCAGTTTAATCAAGCAGTTCTAATTCAGCTAATTCAGTTTAGTATAAGTAAAGATTTGTTTACATACCGTTAAATGTCAAAACAATTCTATGTTAAATAATTCCGTTTTGTGTAAATACAGTTTCAATGTGAAAAAACAGTTCTATTTAAAATAATTCAGTGTAGCATAAGCACGCAGTTTAAATGTCAAAAACATTTCTATTTCACGCTATTCAGTTCAGTCAAACAATTCAGTTTAGTATAAGTATGCCGTTAGTTCTATTTAACCCATAGATAGGGCCCAATCAGGTGCTACCACTCCGGGCCAGAGTGGACCTGGGAGCAATGGCAATGAAGGGGTGTTCCGTATTCCCCAAAGCCCCACCATTACTGGGACCTCACCATCAGACTATTTAGTGTCATATCCAGGACACAAGTTGAGGGGGTCTTATCTCTCTGCAGTGGTGTAGTCAGTGTATTCTACAGCCCCAGTCGACTGGGCAATTAAAGGTAACGTGTTTCGGCAATAAAATAACCCAGCAAGAGTTGACGTACCATAAAACAACCAACCAACAAGCAAACATGTCGTAGTGCTGCCATTTTAAATTCTAACACCTGATCACCCACGGACAACAATAAAAAGTATTCAAAGTACAGCTGTATCGTGTTTCTTTTAATGTTTGATGACTATTTTGTTCACTAAGGCACCAATGAGCCACCTTTCTTTCTTCCGGATATTAGCGTGAGGAAAGGTGATATTAGAAAGGTGATGTCTGTTTTAAGGTTTAAGAGAAGTAGAGAAAGAATGAGAGGGAGATTACAACGACCATATTTAATCCTACGTATGTCGATGTCGTGCAAAATTTGAATCTTGATTTTGGGCCAAGAAATCATAAATATATAATGCGTTTCAAGTAAAGGTCGACTCCCTTTTTTTGGGTTGTGGGGTAGGTGATGATAAATCCTTTCAGTAAATTCACTATATTGTATGTTTTACTAGACAACCCGTTAATTCATGGAGCTCCCGTGAGGTTCTCAGAGCATTCATTAAAGTCTATGGGGATTTTGATGCACCAATTTAGGAAGGAATAAAAGATTTTAAATATAATTCCATTGTTATTTCCGTTATATCGAGAATTCGGGTTAATAAGAAAGAGTTTCTAAGCGTGAATGAAGTTTCGATTTTGTTTGGTCTGGTGGCATATCGACAATTGGAGGTCATTTAATGTCATATCTTTTATACCTATATTAAATATATGATTTCTAAATACAATGTGAAGATGACATTTTTAAACAAGCCTGAGCTCGTTTTTTTTTTGTTGTTGTTGTTTTTGTTTTTTGACATGGTTAAATGGTTTTACTTAATATCAAACAATTCAGTTTAGCATGTCAACAAAGTTGACTGGTTACAAGTATTGCTATGTATCACCAATAATTCAATTAAACATCAGTTATTTGCTCACACAGTTAAATGTAAAAACAGTTCTATTTCAAACAATTCAGTTTAGCATAAGGCAAGTTTTTTTGTTTACACACAGTTCGATGTAAAAAAAAACAGTTAATTTAAAACAATTCTGTGTTGGGTAATTACAGTTTAGTTCTATTTGACCCATACATAGGACCCTATCAGGTACTACCACTCCAGGCCAGAGTAGACCTGGGAGCGATGGCGATGAAGGGGCTCTCTGCATTCCCCCAAAGTTCCGGTATTACTGGAACCTTACCATCTCGTTGTTTAGTGTTATATCCGGGATACTCTTTGGGAGAGTCTTATCCCTCTGCAGAGATGCAGTCGGTGTATTCTGCAACCCCAGCCGACTGGGTCAGTGACTGCAAACATCACTATTGTATCACACATTTAAGAATTAGACTTGAAATTGCTTTTATTTAGAGCAGTGGGTTTCCATAGATTTCTAAGAAAGAATAACTTCTGAATTATATCCTCAAAAATCAAAAATAATGGTGGAAAATGCTGTTTCAGAAAATGTCGGTCAAATTTTATACAAAAAAATAAATAAAGACTTCGAAGGCGTAGATTACATCCCTAATAAATGGACAAGAAAACTTTGACCCCCACAAAAAGGGGGTTCTAACATATGTTTTAAAGAAACCAATTTCAAACATTCACAAAATTTTCGGTCCTATAAAGAGAAAAAAAACGAGCTGACATTTACGAAAGAAAAGGAAAAGGAAAAAAAAAAAAAAAGAACTAATTTGCTTTTTAAAAAAACCCTGCATTTAACCATTTTTCTGTTTGAAGAATAAGTGATCTTTTTAAATATTTCAAAATAATGGAATTTCTAATCAAGGTAGACGGTTTTTAAATATTTCTCCTCAAAGGAGCAATTTAGTGTCATGATAGATTGCAAAAACTAAGTCGACTTACCAATTGAATTTTTTTTCCAAATCGATTAATATATTTTAGGAACAAATGTCCACATTAGATTAAAAAAAATCTATAGTGTGAAAAATCTAAATATTGAATTGAATGATTTCAGAAAAAATAAGAAAAAGAATTTAATAGGGGATTTTAGGGAACTGTCAGATGAATCACTTAATAAAATTTGATCTGTAGAGAAATATCGTGTTGATAACGCAATGCTCTGTATAAAGATTTTTTTGAGAATCAGAAAAGGATATGCCGAAGGAAGCATGAGAAGCCAATAAATTTATTGAATGACCTACGCGTATATATATATATATATATATATATATATATATATACCTTTCGTAAACAACTTCCATGTTGCTAAGCAGAATTTCAATATTAGTACGACTAATTTAGTTATTTTCCTAAAACCTATTCTTGAAACAACTCTACACTAATTTTAGTAACCCACATTAGTATTCTATCAAGAAAACTTAGAAAAAATGGTTGCCCAGTCGGCTGGGGCTGTAGAATACACTGAGTGCACATCTGCAGAGGGGTAAGATCCCCCCATGAGTATCCTGGATGTAACACTAAACAATCTGATGGTGAGGTCTCAGTAATGCAGGGGATTTGGGAAATACGAAGCACCCCTTCATTGACATTGCTCCCGGGTCCACTCTGGCCCGGCATGGTAGCACCTGATAGGGCCCTATCTAGGCGTTAAATAGAACGGCATACTTATGCTAAAATGAATTGCTTGATTAAACTGAATTGTTTGAAACAGAAATGTTGTTGACAATTAAACCGTACTTATATTTAAACTGCGTGCTTAATTGAACTGTTTTTTGACATTGAAAATCTACTTACACTAAACTGATTTGTTATATATAATTGCTTGAATAAAATGAATAGTTTGAAATAGAAATGTTTTTGACAATTAAACTGTATACTCATGCTAAACAGAATGGTTTTAAATAGAACTGATTATTTACATAAAAATGGATTTGGCGTTAAATAACCAACAAAGGTTGATATGCCATAAAACCAAACCAAACTTAGAAAAAATCGAATACTTTCCCCATAGATCATTACATAATTCTGTATATACATGTTTCTATTTTATTTTGTTCAGTGCCGACCAAAATTTTAAGAATTTTGTTCTTTACTGACTGAAGAATTTTTTTCCCATGGCATAATGGTTAAAGCAATGTATTTCAGCCTCGAAATTATCGAGTCACGTAATTACGTTCATTTTCGGCTTAATACCCATTGGAAAGGTATGAACCCTCTTCCCCAGCTACGGGTTAAATTTTATCATTACTATTCTCATCTAAGGGTTGCTTTGGCAGTAAATTATCTACGGTGGTTGACATGCTATTAAATCAAAGCATGCATTCACTGATTTTTTTTTTAAATCGATCGATGTATGAATGTTTCACATATAGTATTTCCTAAGCTTTGGGTTCAGATATGGCACAAGGCCGTATGAATGGGGCAACCAATAAGATTCGAACTCATTCGTATTGGTTTGTTAGTATAGCTTACTAACTATTACACCCACCCCGCGAGGCGCCCCTGTTTTGTTATTTTGTACAATGCAGCATTTTCATTTATTAGCGCTGGTTGGTCCTATGCTTAATTTTAGTACCAATTATCCACTATTATAGTTGGTGACCGTAGTCGAGGGCGACCAGAAGGCTCCCTTTTCAATAGCTACTACACCGAGGGGAGAGTGCCACTCCTTTCCTATTATGCATTGACTATAATACCAATAAAAATATTCAGGTTTAGTAGAAGTGGTTTTTTGTCTCCTACTTTTCACTTCTGTCTTTAACGTGAAATTAAAATCAGCTATACTCCTCTAAAAAATTGACCTTGTATAAAATCCTGTCTTTGACAGAAGAACTGGGTTAATACATCCATCAAATCTTTGGGATGCGCTAGTAGTGTAATGGTTATTGTTTTAAGAAATGGAATCAGTGTTTGAAGTTCAAATCACTTTCTGTTCATGTCCTAGGAGAAGGCATGGACCCATCAGTTCTCTTGTACGGACTAAATACTAAGGAAAACCGGACTCTTTATTCTTGAGACGGCAACTAGTTTAGAAGAAGGAAAACTCCTTATTCAAATCAGTCGTGAAAAAAAAGAATTGTGTTGCATACTGTCCGCAGTGGAGTAGCTTGATAAATACATTGTCAAACCTTTCGGTCGTATGTAAAGGAAAGACCGACCAACTCTTCCTAATTTTTAATATAGATTTGAAAATATACAAATATGCAAAAAACACAAGGCCTTTAGAAGATTATTTATAGTTTGAATTATTTGCTACGTTTCGGTTTTTTGAATATGAAAGCATTAAACCTTCATCGGGACGTTTGAATTGTTAACACCCTGATGAAGGCTTGTTTCCACATTTAAAAAAATAAACTTTTAATGTTAACAAAAAATGTTGCATATTGACCTACGACCGGCCGGGCTGTCAAAATAGAAAATGCACCTGTGTAAATAACAGGTGCATCCGGTCGAGGAATATCAGGATATTATAACCTTGAACAGGTTGAATGAGTGCGAAATTGTGACGCCCACAAGAAGAAGGTGGACGTTGAACTATTATATAACTTAGTGCAGTTGGAGATCAAATCAGTTGAGGATCAGACGCGGTAGAGAAAACCAGCACCAAGCAGAGTGGGCCCCCAGGCTCCCGGTTGAGCAGCCCGGGAGAACGGAAAGAAACGCTGTTATGGCCAATAGAGTAGGGGTCAATATGTTGCAGTTCTGTTCGATCTCCAACTCCCTCTCACACACAACCCTTTCAATAAAGTGAGAGGTATATTTTTCTAAAGAACCGTGTCGCTCGTCTTTATTGTGTCGTCGTTATGATTTTGCATGCAACTGCATATGAGTATACAACAAAAATTCACACCAAAAATAAAATCATTCTAAGACCTTGTGTTAGTACATTTTCACACTGTCAGACTTACTTCCAGTTTTATAGATAAAAAATAATTTTTTTTCCACTTTAGGTTTCCCATATTCTTAAACGAAGAACAATTTGTGGTCTTATAATCAATAAAGGCAGCAAATGAAAACCTATAATCAAAGATATTTTTTAAGGTAAACAGTTTGAAAGCCTCGTCGGTTGGAGCTGTAGAATATACAGTCTGCATCTCTGCAAAGGTATAAGACCCTCAATACCCGCAACGAGTGACCAGAATATGACATAAAACCATCTGAATCCAAGGTTCAAGGCTTAGAGCTCTGGGAAATATGGATTACCACTTCATTGCCATTGCGCCCAGGTCCACTGACCCGGAGTGGTAACACCTGCGAAGTTTATATCTATGGGTCAAGTAGAAGTGTTTGACATTTTAACTGAGTGCAAACGAAAGACCTTTGCTAAATTTCATTGTTAGAAATAGAACTGTTTGATCATTTAACTCTGTGTAAAGAAATAACTGATGTTTAATTGTGACTTTTATATAGCAATTTTTGAAACCATTTAACTGTATGTAAATAGATAATTAACAGTAAACAGAAATACTTGAAACTATTTAACTTGGTGCAAAAAATAAGCTCAGATATATTTTAAGATGTTATCAAAAATGTTTTCAACTCATATTTGATATATAGATGTATAAACAGAATTTGGTATTCCATTATGTACAATGGTTGATGCCATAAAACCGAACCAAACCAAATCCTATATATTTAGTATATATGAATAAAGAGGATTTGGCATTAAATAACCTTTAAGGATTGATATGCCATAAAAGCCAACCAAACAAAATCATATATATTTAGTATATATGAATAAAGAGGATTTGGCATTAAATAACCTTTAATGGTTGATATGCCATAAAACCGAACCAAACAAAATCATATATATTTAATGTATATGTATATAGAGGATTTGGCATTAAATAATCTATAATGGTTGATATGCCATAAAACCAAATCATATATTTAGTATATATGTATAAAGAGGATTTGGCATTAAATAACTTACAACGGTTGATATATATGCTATAAAACCCCACCAAACCAAATCATATATATTTAATATACGGTTGATATGCCATAAACCTCAACAAACCAACGAAAAAGTTTTACTACCATTGTTGTCAATATCTTAAATAGATATTTTTACCGATTTTATAGGTTTGGTCGAGGTGGGGGTGCCACTCATGTGTCTTGTCTTGGGTACAAATAAATTGAACGAGGCCATCTCTCTCAAAGTCTACAATTAAGTTTTCCTTCTCCCAAATTGGTTGCCATTGGACAAGCTCATAAAGAACGTTCTCCCATGGATTCCTTCACAAGAACACGCTAGTTTTGGACGATCAGGTTTCGTCGGGTTTGGTTTTATGGCACATCAACCATTGTAGTTTATTTAATTCCAAATCGATTTTTATACATATCAATAATTTTATTGCAAACAATTCAGTTTAGCAGAAGTACAGTGTTTAGTTCTATTTGACCCTATCAAGTGCTACCACTCGGGGCTAGAGGGGACCTGGGAGCGATTGCAATGAAGAGATACTCAGCATTCCCCAAAGCTCCGGCATTACGGGAACCTCACCATCAGATTGTTTAGTGTAATATCCAGGACACTCGTTGAGGAAGGGGGTCTTACCCCACTACAGAGATGCAGTTGAGGGTCAAGTAGGCCGACGAGCAACAACTTATTTTCATTAGCTCTGTGTGGACACTTGGTGCTACTTAGAGGAATTACGATGAGTGATGGCCGATAGAGACGGGAGGAGTGAGAGAGCCAAGGGGAATCTGACTGTCATTCCCGAGTAAAAGAATCGAATCTACACAGCTATCTACCCTCGGCTGAAATGAAAAATTGTTGGATTAATACCTTTCCCCATTGTAAAACGCAAACAGCCTCGTTCAGGATTTGAACTATATAAGCCGAATCCACTTCCTACGACGAGAACTGATATGGAGAATTCTATATTTTTCTATAAATATAAATTTCGAGCATTTTCTAGAAGAAATAATAATTTAATTGTTTTCAAACGTGGACTGGTAATCGGCTGTCGATAACTTTTTTAACAATGGGATTTAAGCATTGCAACACATATGGAAGCAGTGTGTAGACCACAAGGGAAAATGCGTTTAAAAAGTAAATTGCATTCGGTTACAGTCATTAGGAGTATCTTGGTCAGTCAATGAACCTTTCAGCCGACTCTTGTAGTTTTTCAAGCTGTTGATAGCATTTGTTTATATATTTACCCAACAAGTCTGCACGGACAAAATGCGCCACAATATTGATTTTTAACAGGTTTGAATTAATAATTTTCCTTCTCTAGGACTGGTCGCCATACAAAAATTTAAGAACCCAGTTTGCTCAACTATTTACTCATAGCTAAAGGAGAATAGTTGGGTTTTTAACAGGTTTGAATTCATAATTTTCCTTCTCTAGAACTGGTCGCCATACAACAATTTAAGAACCCAGTTTGCTCAACTATTTACTCATAGCTAGATGGATAATAGTTGGATTCATGCCTTTCCCAAGGATATTAGCGATATGTGAAATGTGAATAGCCTCGAAATAGATTTGAACTCGGCTCACCGTGTCTACTTTTATTACACCACGATCATCTACTCCTTGACAGAGTTTGTTTATGTTCTTCTCCATCGTTAACTTGTACCAAACTAGATTATTTGACACGAAGGGTATTGATTCTTTGAAAGTATTTTCAGCACATACATGATAATAAAAAACATTCTGCCATATTTTATTTCAAACCAGTCCTTCAAAGAAAGAAAGAAAGAAAAGAAAAGAAAAACATTAAATCCAAGTCAATGAGAAAAAAAAACAAAAAAACACAACCTCTTTTCTCCTTTTGATAACTTCCAAACAAAAAACATTGGTATGGGGAAAAAAAAAAAGAAAACAAAAACTAGACAAAAATAACAATGAAATAGAAAAAGAAACCAGGTTTCATATGCCGAAATGACAACCTGAGATGGTATAAAAAGGCGTCGATAAAACAAGACAACGAATTCGAGGCTAGACAGGAAACCACTCACCTATGTCCCGACCGATCAGGAAGTAATGACGAGATTCGTGGTGGGGTCAAAATACAAACGAGGGAGGGACAGACAGACAGAGAATGAAACAGACAGAGAAAACGAGGGTAAAGTATGTTGAAGAATGTTTAGAAAAATGTATATCAAAGAAACTATCTCCAGAGGCAAAGAAGTACAGCAAGTTGTTTATGAAGAAATACTCGATGTTTACAAAAGAAATAGCTCCAAAAATTTATCTAAAAAAAAAGAAAAATTAAAATGGTGACACTCACGATACAGAACATAGTGAAATACACTTGAGGTATATCTGTGAATTAAAACCCATTCGACGCTGAGAATAACGTTCAATTAAACCATTTTACTCTGCACAACACTCCAGAAATTCGCTACTGAAATTACAATATCCAGTCACTTGGATTTAATAATAACTGCTGGTTTCGAAGAATCCTATCTAAACGTTTCTCCAAAGTTTCCCAAACAATATACTGTGACGTGGATAAACCTTGACCAGTTCTCTTCATTGAATTCTGTGATTGCAGATTTAACTAAAGCCAACACTCTTGTGTCATGTACAATGACAATAACCCTTTAGTGCCAAAAGCACCAATCACAATTGGTACAATCGTCACTTTCCACAGCTTTTTCAATTCTCAAGCAAGGTCGAGGTACTTATCTTTCTTATCAAATTCTTTCAGTTTTATTATTTTACTCAGAGTTTTTCACATCAGTTTTAGCTGATGGTTTCTCACTGGAGTTTGAGTGACAGCAAGTCTCAAGTCTCCAGGACTCTTCTCAGTATTCTGACCGTTCTCAGTAATGCTGTCATTTGGATAGTCTCTACCCGTCCGCCAACTTCCAAGTCCTCCAGGCCTTTTAATAATCCTTTAGTTATTGTGCCAAAAGCTCCAATCACAATTGACACAATCGCTACTTTTATGTTCCACAGCTTTTTCAATTCTCTAGCAAGGTCGAGGCACTTATCCTTCTTTGCACATTCCTTCAGATTTATTCTTTGGTCTGCCGGGACAGCAAAGTCGACAATTTTGCAAATTCTCTTTTTTTGTTGTTGATTATTACAAGGTTTTGTCTTCTGGCCGGAATTAGGTGATCTGTTTGTATGTTATAGTCCTATAGGAGTTTATGCGTGTCATTTTCTAGGACAGGTACTGGGTTTTACATATACCATTTGTTATGGTCCAATTTAAATTTCCTGCACATTTCCCAGTGGATCACCTTGCCGACCCACTCGTGTCTCGCCTTATACTCCTTTTGTGCTAATTTGCTGCATTCGCTTTTTATGTGATTGATCGTTTCATCTGTCTATGCATAGCCTACATTTACTGTTTTGTTGCATCTTATCTATTCTCGCTTTGATATGATTGGTTCTTATGACGTTGTCCTGTGCTACTATTAGAAGGGATTCTGTTTTTCTCTTAAGGTTTCCTTTTCTTAGCCAGGCCCAGGTTTTCTGGTGTGAGATGTTGTTTATTAGGCGTTTGAAGCGGCCATAGAGTTGTTTTTCTCCTATTTTTGTTTCCTAGTTGTTGTCCTTCTATCGTCTATTGAGTTGTCCGTCTCGTTTCTGATGGCTGTAATTAGTCCTCGTTCGTCTTTTTCTATGTAGTCTTCGAGCCGTTGTATCGATGCGTCAACGCTGTCTTCGATGCTGCCAAGTCTCCTTCCTCCCTCTTTTCTAGATACATATAGTCTGTCAACGTCGTCTTTGGGGTGTAATGCCTTATGCATGGTCATTAGTTTTCTTCTTCTTTGATCCATTTGTTTAAGTTCATCCCTGGTCCACTTGAGGAAGGGTCCCGAATATCTAACTAGGGACACAGCCCAAGTATTTATTCCTTTGATGAGGTTTCTGCTGGAGAGTTTTGTCAGTTTTTTTTATTATTATTATCATTATTAGTTTTGAGTGACAGCAAGTTTCCTCAGCTATCCAGGACTGTTCTCAGTATTCTAGCCGATCATAACGCTCTTGTCTGAATGGTGTCGATTCTTCCTGATTTCCAATTCCACCGGTCTCTTTTCCAAGTCCTTGGAGATCATTCCAAGTGCACCAACTACAATTGTTATCACCGTCACCCTCATGAACAACATTTTTTTTTAATTCTCCGGCAGATGAGACCCTAACAGGTACTCTAACTCCGGATCAGAGTGAACCTGAGAATGGCAATAAAGGGGCTTTCCACATTCCCCAAAGCTCCAGGATTGGAGCCTACCAATCAGATGGTTTAGTGTCCTGTTCTGGACAACCGTTATGCGAGGTGGGGTCTTACCGCTCTGCGGAGATGCAGTTGGCGTACTTCACAGCAGCAGCCGACTGGGCTACGGAATATTTCACAAATCTTGATGTGACCTGCAGAGTCAAAGCCCAGGTTAATCACACGATATTTCTCATGTACAAAAACCGCGATTACAATCCATTAAAACCTGTGACGTATTTTAATCTAGTCAAAAGGGCAAAAAAAAAAAAAACGTCTGTCGGTTCCTCGCATGTAATTTTCTTTGGACACCCTCTTTGTCAAAAGTTCCTTTCCATATTTCTAAATATAATTAAATACACTTAGTCATGCGAATGTTACATTTGAATATACATAGGATGGGAATTTTGCGATTTGTTTATGAAAGAAAGTGATTCCTGATGAAAAAAAAGTTTAAGCAATTCCTTTCCAAATCGCGGAAGATTAGGTTTATATCTGCCGGAGAGACGATCTTATCGGTCATAATTGATTATGACCTGTGACGTTAGAGTTTAATCTTCGCCTGCTCATATGTATTATGATCAGGACAAAGGACGTGCGCCAAGGATTTGAAGGGGTGCGTCTTCCAAATGGAAATATATATGAGATGATTGGAATTCGTTGAAAGAGCTGTATATCTTTGCAATTATATACATTTGTATATACACACACCTTTGCATTTTATATATATATATATATATATATATATATACACACCTTTACACTCTACATATACACATACACACACACCTTTGCGCACTACACATACACATTTACACACAACACACACACACACATATATATATATATATATATATATATATACACACACACACACACACACATACACCTTTACACGCTGCATATACATACACATATACTTTTTCACACTGCATATACATACACACATACCTTTGCACAATACACACACACACACATATATATATATATATACACACATACCTTTACACACAACATATACGTACACACACACCTTTGCACACAACATATACATACACACACATTATATATATATATATACACACACACATACCTTTGTACACTACATATACATACACACATATCTTTGCACTATATATATATATATGTATATATATATGTATATATATATGTATATATATATACACACATACATACACACACCTTTGCAATTATATTAGTGCAGAGATATATATTTTTGCAATTTTATACATATATGTGAGCTTCCAGTTCGACCCATGGAAATTTAATATTTTCCTCTTCTGTCCGTTTCCTAATTAACTTTTTTTACAATCATTTATTATTTCTAATTTTTTTACCTTTTGTCAGGAAAATTTTTTTTTCAAAGCCGGTTCAAGTTTAGAGAAAAAAAACCTGTTTTCTCAATACCTTCTTTTCTTATACGTAATTGTATTATTTTAAAAAGTAAAAAGACCCATGAACCGTTGGGTTTTCCGTTGTAACCGCCGTCCACGATGATATCGACGTTTTTATTTAAAAAGGAGAAAGAAATTCGGATAAGAATTTCACTTATTTCCGTTACCTAAAAAATTTGGGTGATTTAAAATAATTGCTTTCAGTGTTAACGCTGAAGTCTCGTACGAATGATTCAGTTGCAAATTGGACAGTAAATTGTTTTATTCTGAAATTTTGTGCAGGATTAGGGTGAGTATGAGATTATATATTTACCAATCCCTCTGTTCGGGCAGGATGCACCACAAGGTCAATTTTTAAGCGGAGTTTAACAGGTTTGAATTCAGAGTTTTCCTTCTCCTAGACTTGTTACCTAACCAATCTACAATTCTATTTACCCATAGCTGAAGAGAGATTAATTGGATTCATTCAATATTATCGGTGCTATGAGAAATGCAATCAGCTTCGTCCAGAATCTTAACTCCTGTCACTGTGTCTATAACAATAACAATTACAGCAAGGGAACCCCCATAAGATATATATTATCCTATTTACCAACCCCTCCGATCGGGCAGGATATGACAAAAGGTCAATTTTTTAAGCGGAGTTTAACAGGTTTGAATTCAGCGTTTTCCATCTCCTAGACTAGTTGCCTAACCAAGGCTGAAGCACTCAGTCTATCCTAATATTTACCCAGAGCTGGAGGGAGGATAATTGGATTCATACCTTTCCCAAGGGTATTAGTGCTATGTGAAATGCAATCAGTCTCGTCCAGGATTTGAACTCGAGTCGCCGTGTCCATTTCCTACAACGATAACCATTACACCACGGGCACCCCTCTAAGATATATAAAATGACATCGAAGGGGCTCCAGTGTAATTAAAATGGAGGTGAAGGCAATCTTTCTAGAAGTTAACTCCAAAATCCAAACTGAAGAATTTTCCAGCATCGAACTTCAGCTGATTTGGAGATACCCTTTGACAGGAAAAGCCTTAGAGAAGATTATGATCATCATCATGTCATGCCGCTAGTACGGATATCTCTGACCCTCTCTCGCCACTTCTCCCTATCATTAATCGCCTCTGGCAGGTCTTCATGGCTACATCACGTATCCACACATAGCTGCAGCATGTATGTTCGAGCTGGTCGTCCTGCTTTTGCTTAGCCATATGCGGGGCTCCATAGGAGTACATCACTGATGAGTTCGTCCCTGCTTCTCCAGTAGTGTCCTGCGTGTCCGGTTCGTCTAACTTGCAGAGTTTTCATGATGGGAGGCAAGTGGCCGTATAGTTGGTGTCTTGTGGGTGTTGCCTCCAGGACTTGTTCAATATTGCTCGCAAGCTGCCGTTTTATATAGCCATTGATTATCTTGCTCTGATTGGTTGGTTGGGTTTTATGGCATATCAACCTTTGAAGGTTATTTAACGCCAAATCCATTTTTATGCAAAGAGTCAGTTCTATCCCTAACAATTCAGTTTAGCATGAGTACACAGTTTAATAGTCAAAAACATTTCTCTTTCAAGCTATTCTGTTGATTCAAACAGATCAATTCAGCTCATTCAATTTAGTATAAATACAGATTTTTGTTGTATACTGTGTCGTTATTAACAACGAGGAACACGTATGTATACAAAAATATAAGATTACATTTTTATTTTTGGCGATGATACTTGTGTGGAGCGGAAAAGCAATCGCAGAGAGTTCGCGCACACGAAGGAGCTGTCGGGAGACGGAAGAACCAGTGAACAACTGACTTTAGCCGAAATTCAGGAACTTACGTAGTCTACAACTATCACGTGACCTGCAGCAATTCCTCTTTTTCGTTAACTATGGTTACACCCACGTCTCACTTCTTTGCTTTCCATTGGTTATGTTGTCTACTTTCCATTGGCTACTTGCCCAAGCCCGGTTCTGTGGCCGTACACAACTGCCACTATCACTGAATTCAACCATGCCCACAGTTTAGGTGATATTCCGATATCTTCGACCGGATGCACCTGTTTTCAACATCAGCCGTATTCACAACACCTGTGGGCCTGGTGGCATTTCGGCAATCACCTTGTTGATATTATCCTTGAGCTGATGCAGCTGTCTCAACATCCTCTGAAACACTGCACCTGTGGACATGACATTTCGGTGATCACTCCGGTCTTCTCAATCTATCTCTCAAAAACATCCACCGTATTCACACCCGCAGGTCACGTTACTATATTACATTTTGTTTACACTAAGTTAAATGTCAAAACAGTTCTATATTAAACAATTCAGTTTAGTCTAAGTACAGTTTCAATATCAAAAACAGTTCCATTTCAAACAATTCAGTTTAGCATAAGCACGCTGTTTAAGCTTAAGTACAGAGTTTAATTGTAAAAAGCATTTCTATTTCAAGCCATTCAGTTTAGTCAAACAGTTCAAATTCAAGCAATGCAGTTTAGTATAAGTATGCAGTTAGTTCTATTTAACGCATAGATAGGGCCCTATCAGATGTTACCATTCTGGGCCAGATTGGACCCGGGAGCAATGGCAATGAAGGGGTACTTAACATTCCCAAAAGCTCCAGCATCACTAGAACCACACCATCAGATAGTTTAGTGTCATATCCAGGACACTCGTGAGTGGGATATTACCCCTTTGCAGAGGTGCAGCCGACTGGGCAAGCTTGTTACTGGGCTGTAGCTTTGAAGACCAGTAAGTGGTGACAGTTTCATATAAGTGCATGTTAAAATAACGACGTATTGGTGTCTTACTACCTTATTTTATGCTACTTGTATAATTTTCACAAGCTGAATGAGTGATTAAACATGATTTTTCACTTGTAGTTTTTAAGAATTATTTGAATAAATGTGACAATCATCGAATATAATACAAATTAAAGAATAATACATATAAATTTTTGTACCAATTTTGTTGTTCGGGTGATGTGAAAAAAAAACCACATGATACAATTTGTAAATAAAAATAATATTACAAAAACTCTATCGAGAGAAAAGGCATTAATGAAAAAAAAAAAAAAAAAGAAAGAAAGAAAGGAAAGAAAAGAGAAAAATATTCGTACTGCTTGAAAATAATCAACCAACACTGCAATGCAAAGCCAAAAAAAAAAAAAAAAAAAAAAAAAAAAACCACCGACAGAATCCCTTAAGTTGAAAAATAAAAGTGCTCGATACACTAAGGAGAACGAAATTGGAATACCGAGAGAGCCAGAAGTAATCTACCAAGGTCTCACTTACCTGATCATCAGAATAAATTGAGATTTGTTCTGCATAGTGGTTATCATCGTAGAATCAACGATCCGCGTTCAAACCCTGGACGGTAATTTTTGCTTTTAACTTCTCACTAATGCGATCTTTATTCCTTCAGATATGAATAAATAGTGGGGCACTCTGAGTTAGACAATTAGACTAGGAGAAAGAAAACTGATAAACTAGCTTTGCTCCGCTTAAAAACTGTGTCATCGTCTACTCGTAGAGGAAGTGTACGATATATATATCTTATTGAATGCACCACGTATATATATATATATATATATATATATATATATATATATATATATACATACATATATATTGTGCATTCAATAAGTTACCAGACTTTTTGTACAGGCATTTAAAATTGTTGTAGACTCTTGAAAATTCAGTATGTTATTGCTAAACATCTTATGATATGACAGCAATTTTTATGATTTCACGTTCAAATGAACAGCTACAGCAGCAATTGGAATACACCCTAGTAAAGACGAATTGTCACAGCTGGGGAATTTCAAAAATGCAATCTGACACTTTAGAAGAACGATATCCAATAAAAATCTGTTTTAAACTTGAAAAAAATACCACAGAAAAGTATGGAATGCTTCAGACTGCTTTTCGACCATCTTGCATGAATTGAGCATCAATTTTTGAGTGGCATAAGAGATTCAAGGAAGGCAGAGAGTCTGTGAGGGATAATGAGAGGTGTGGGAGGAGTAAGGAAGTCAATACATCAGAGTTGATTGGCCAAACACTTACGGTTACTATGTTGAGATTTTAAGGGAGTTCAGGAAGAGATTCCGTCGGAAAAGGCCAGCACTCTTCAAATCGGGTCAGTGGCATATCTACAAGGACAATGTACCAGTCCACAACTCCATCCTTGTCACAGACTATTTGACAAAGATGGGCATCAAGACAGTTCCTCAGCCTCCCTACAGTCCAGACCTTGCTCCCTGTGACTTTTGCTTATTCCCTAAGGTCAGAGGCTGTCGTTATGAGACAATTGAGGAGATGAAAGAGGCTATGACGAAGGTCATTGACACGCTCACACAAAAGGACTTCAATGGGGCCTTCCAGAAGTCGTCGGAATGATACAAGTGTATTGTAGCCGAAGGAGATTACTTCGAAGTGGACTATGCTTTCATGTGTGTACTAGCAATAAAAATGCCCATACAAAAAAGTCTGCAAACTTATTTAATGATCCTCGTATATATATATATATATATATACACACACACACACGTGTGTGTCAATGTACGTTTGTGCCCATATATGCTCATGAATATAATTATATAATTACCGACTCCTCCACATGAGCATATATATATATATATATATATATATATATATATGTAAGTTGGAGTGACGTTCTCGAAAGACAGGGACGCAACAAATATGGATAAGACAATGAAAGGAAAATGCCCTCAGGGTGTCTGTAGCGGGGAGAGAGAATATATCACCCACCATTCCTGCTCTAACGGTAACGAACTGGATATGGACCCGGCTACAACGTGTGATTTCGGCAGAGAATTTAACAGCTTGCGAGGGTTACGAATTCACTAGGTAAGTTGGTGCAAACAACTTAATTCTCCTACCGGAGAATGTAAATCGAATGATGGGCCTATGAAACAGGAATATCCCAATAGTGTTCAAGGGCCCATTGTTGAGCGACAGTGACCTGGAGACATTCCTCACAAGCCAAGAATTCAGTGCCCCAAGGGTAATCAGACAGCTACTTGGACTAACTTAGACCAGGAGCTTTATTTTTTGCTCACCACCCATCTTAAGGGCCCCATTGACCACCAATTGTCATCTTTCTGCAGAGTTATATATGACGTTTGTCTGGAATGGTTTGGTGCAGTAACGGATAAAAAAAGATAAAACCGAAGGAAAACGACCGAATAGACGACAGATACAGAAAGGAAAGCTAAGATCGGAACAGAGAATGATGAAGCGCCGATTAAAAGAAGCCCCGATTCATGAGAGGCCGGAACTTCAGAATATCCTAAATGATATTCAAAAAAGGATTTTGGTGATCTCCAGAGCTGAAAATCAGAGAAAACATCGAAGAGCATTATACTCAAATCCTTATGCTTTTGCAAAAAAAGCTTTTCGTGGAATCAAAGAGCGGCAAGCTTGATGTACCGAAGGAGGAACTCGAGAATCATTTGAAGATGACATACTCAGATGATTTAAACGGTATTCCAATACGTCCTCTATGAGATTTACCAAAACCCCAACATCCAACGGTAATGTTTGATGATAGCGGGATAAAACTAAAAGAAGTTCGAGATTTCGTCCATACGGCCCGCACAGGTAGTGCCCCGGGGTTGAATGGGATATCGAACAAGTTATATAAAAACTGCCCACGTGTCCTCAGGAAACTCACTCTCCTCCTTCAGCAGGCTTGGAAGAAGGCTATTGTACCACAGGAATGGTGTCTGGCCGATGGTATTTGGATACCAAAGGAAATGCAGTCAAAAGGTATCACAAATTTTCGCCCAATATCCCTCCGAAACGGAGAAGGGAAATATTTTTTGGAGTTCTTGCTCGTCGTATGACAACCTTTCTGATGAGCAATCATTATATAAATACATCTGTCCAGAAGGCTGGGATAGCTGGTTTTCCCGGATGTCTGGAACATTCACAAATGATATGGAACTCAATTCTCTCTGCTAGAAGGGACAAAACAGAACTACATGTGATCTGGATTGATCTTGCCAATGCGTACTGTTCAGTTCCGAACCACTAAATCCGTTAGTCGGAGGATCTGTCAGGGAGATCCATTTCAAAATTAGGGGTGATAAGATCCCAACAGTCAGGGAAAAGCCGGTAAAGAGTCTTGGACGTCTTTATTCAATCCCACTGACTGATCGTCATAGGAGTCCAGAGGTCCAGAAAGTAGCCTTGAAGGGGCTTAAATCAATTGATAAAACTTGTTTACCAGGATCCAACAGTATAGCAACAAATACCTGCGTAAGTGGCTCGGAGTTCCTCCTTGTTTTTCGAAAGTGGGTTTATATATCAATTCTGGAAACTACCGCTCCCAATATCTTCACTGGTAGAAGAATTCAAAATTGGGAAAGTACGCCTTCACACGATGATGAAGAACTCAGCCGACGAGATCATTCGGAAGGCGTATCCAGATATAAAATCAGGTACGAAGGGGTCGGCCGTTAAGACCGCGCAGGAGGCGGAATGCAGCCTACGAATCAAAGATATCATAGGCGTCACTCAAACCAATCGAGCTGGGCTGGGTAGCGTGAGCAAAAAGGTATTCTCCAAAGTGGACCCAAAAGGAAAAAGATACATGGTGAGCGATGAAGTCAGGGTGTTTGAGGAAGAGCAAAGAAAAGCCAGTGCTGTTACTCAGGCCAAACAATGTGCTTGGACAAAATGGAATGATATCGAACCAATTAAATTATCGTGGAAATCCTTAATTTCAATGGAACCACTGGCGATAGCATTCATTCTTCGCTCTACTTATGATCTCTTACCAAATAAGACCAACCTAAAATTATGGGGATATACCAATTCGGACCTGTTCTTGTCGTGTAAAAGTGATCGGGTTACTTTGCGCCATGTACTATCTGCTTGTTCACACTCGCTTCAGATGTACACATGGTGACATAACAAGGTATTAGAAGGGATAATGGAGTTAAGAGCACAATGTGAGACAGCAAATCAGCAATCTATAACAGCCAAGGAACCCATAATTCAGTTTCTCAAAGAAGGTGAATGTCCCGTGAGGAAACAAAAAAAAATCCTAACATGAAGCTACTGAACGGAGCTAGTGACTGGAAAGTTTCAGCAGATCTCAAGACATCTCTACAATTTCCAGTTCACATTATTCAAACTGAAAAGCGGCCGGACATTGTAGCATGGTACGATTCAAAGAAGTGTGTCCTCCTAATAGAATTGACTGTTCCCTGGGAATAAAACCGGGAGGAAGCACACGAGCGGAAGAAAAACCTCTACGAGACACTGCGTGCCGACTGCGTGGAAAAAGGTTGGATATGCCATGTGATTCCTATTGAGGCTGGTTGTCGTGGTTTTATAAGACACTCAGTCATTTCGTTTCTTTCAAAAATAGGAATCACTGGCCACAGTTTGAAAGTTGCCTGAAATCGTCTTCAGACCACGGCGCAATATGCATCAAGTTGGATTTGGTCGAAAGCAAGAAGTTTTCAGCATGAAGGAAATACTCGCGGAACCACCTTTCCCGTGTGATTACGTAAGAAACGGTTACTGTGAACGCGTAATAACATCAACCGCCGAGAATAAACGCGTTTTTTTTAAATCACAAACTGCACTCTGAAAATGAAGATTAACGTCCAATGTAGTCTCTGCTCTTATTTGATCTGGCGTATATATAATTCTCTTAATACCCTGCTTGGTAGCGCCAGGAGTGGCAGTACCGCCTTGAGCTACTGAAACTGTTATCACTCCTGGTTGGCAGCTGATGAGGACATGGTATCGCACATGCTTTCACACGTTGTATGATGAAAAAAAAATAATATATATATATATATATATATATATATGTGTGTGTGTGTGTGTGTGTGTGTTTGAATATATATAACAAGATTTGGCTTTAAATACCCTACAAGGGTTGATATGCCATCAAACTGAACCAAGCGCTAATTAGACAGTATCACATCGCCATCTTGAAAAAATAAGATTTAAAAGATAACACTAGACGAGCCGTTCATTTTATTAAATTTTCTTTCTAACATAAATACATGATGTTCTGTTCGCCTCGCTCGTAAATCATTGAATTTTATTGCAGGGGTTGTTGGATTTTATTTGCTTTAAATGTTTGAATTGAAAGATTTTTTTTTTTTTAATGACAAAAAAATTTCTTTGTGGCACGTGGCACTTGACATGGACATCAAAAATCAACAGACAACGTATGACTTATAATTAGAAGATTTTAACTAAACATCCTCACCTGTTTGTAAGGGATTAGTTACCCCTCCAGAAAAAAAAAGTGGCTCAAAAAATATCTCTTGGGTCTGGAGCTATCTCTGAGGCTATTATTTACCCAAACGTCGTAGACGACCAAGCAATTGCGCCCGGCCTAAGAAAATAATAGATAAGTGAATTTACATTGAAAAGGTTGGAGCGTCTTTTGTTTTTTGTTTTTTTGCTTTTTTTAACCATCACATAAATAAATAAATAGCTATCTCAGGAGAAGTGTCGGTTTGGTTGGTGTAGAGGACCCCCAAATCTACCACACTAGGCACGTGGCTGATTTCATGTTTGATGGTACTGTTTACCAACCCCTCCGCTCGGGCAGGATATGACACAAGGTCAATTTTTAAGCGGAGTTTAACAGGTTTGAATTCAGAGTTTTTTCTTCTCCTAGACTAGTTGCCTCACCAAGGCTGAAGAACCTAGTCCGTCCTACTATTTACCCATAGCTGGAAGGAGAATAAGGGGGTTCATACCTTTCCCAAGGGTATTTGCCCGAAAGTGAACGTAATGGCGCGACTGGAGTACGAACTCGCGTACTACGATTCCGCAGTTCATCGCTTTAACCATTACACCACGAAGACACCCCTAATGTTTGATGGTGGAGGATAATTCTAAAGTGTAAGTAATGCACTTTGTAAAACTAAATCTACAGAGCCCTAGGCAATTTCGTTTCTCGCTAATCGTTTTGGCTTTAAAAAAATAAATAATAAAAACTGGGTCAGCTAATCCTTGAATTTCCCTCATTAATAATTTTCCTTTTTCTAAATCCGTCGACCACCCAATTTTCTTTACCTATAAATTTTAACTTTCGACTAATTCGATAGCATGAGCACTAATATCCTTTACTGGACACGTCGCCCTCTTAAAAGAAATAAAAATTTATAAGAGCCGTAAAGCTGTTACTGATGCCTAAATTTGGGAAGGAGTGAAGGATTTCTAACATTTCACTCATCTCCAGTACATCGCCATGTGTCCAGTAGGACACACAGCGTAACGGTTATAGGCGTTGGTTCCATAAGCTTCTAAGGAGACAAACATCTGGAGGTTGCAAGAGGTTCAATCCTGACTGCAGGCAAGTAACAATACAGGAATATTTAACACTTGTACCCGGTTATGGCTAACGGTATCAGAACAGGCGACCCCCGTGGATTCAATAAATGACGTACTTCAAAGTTCCGTGAAGGTTCCCGAGTTCGACAAATATCTGAAGAAGACCGAGGGACATATCGGCCGAAACGTTGTGGAAATAAAGATAAAGACAATAACCCGAAAACCCTTAATGATAAAAATCGAGAATTCGCATTTAAAATCTTCAGCGCAAAATCTAACCCCACAAGCATATTGTTTAGTTGCAAATTGGACTGTAAATTGATTTATTCTATAAATTAAACACTTCAAGTATCTTTCTTAAACATATCTCTTATTTTGGCATATATATCATCATCATCATCATGTTGTGCCGCTAGCACGGATATCCCTTATACTCTCTCGCCACTTCTCCCTATCGTTCATCGCCTCCGGCTGGTCTTCAGGGCTACATCCCGTATCCTCACATAGCTGTTGTATGTATGTTCGAGATGGTCGTCCTGCTTTTGCTCGGCCATATGTAGGGGGCCATTGGAGTACATCGCTTATGAGCTCGTCCCTGCTTCTCCAGCAGTGTCCTGCATGTCTGGTTTGTCTCACTTGGATAGTTTTCGTGATGGGAGGCAGGTGGCCGTATAGTTTGTGCCTTGTGGGGTGTTGCCGCCAGGACTTATTCAGTATTGCTCGCAACATTCTTGTGTAATTGCCGTCTAGCTTCTTCTCCAGCCGCTTACTTAACGTCCAAGTAGTGCATCCATACAGCAGTATCGATACGACCGCTGCCTGGAAGAAACTATGTTTCATTCTATCGGTCAGATCTAATTTCCTTATGATCGATAGCTGTCCATGCCTTCATTGGCTTGTGTCGATGTCTTTTTCGGCTGATGAGACACTGCTTTATATATATATATATATATACACACACACAGAGACTATTACCGTTATGTAAATCAGACACTAAGATTTTAGTCTTTCTACTGTAACATCGTATCGATGCCGAGGCTGTTTTTTTTTCTCTTCATGCCCGTGGGAAAAGCAAGAACCCATACATTTTCCCGAGTTTTGGTTAGGTTTTATGACATATCAGTCCTTTTGGGTTATCTAGTGGCAAATCTTGTTCATAAATATACCTTGCATATTTGATTTGTAGATAGATAGTTTGAAGGTAACATTATTTAATGAGCCTGAGCTCATTTGCTTGCACAGAAATGGTTTCAATTAGTTATTTGTTTGCACACAGTTATATATATATATATATATATATATATATATATACACACACAGCGTGTCCCCCCAAAAAATATATACACACTGAAAATAATTGTAAACGTAGTGTTTAATTAGAATTTTATTAATAGTGTCTGGATCAAGACGGGCGTCAGTTTGAGAATAGGCAGTGAAAAAACAATAAAATGATACTTGTAAAAATTTTTACACTTTTGAAATAATAAAATTCTAATTAAACACGTCTACAATTATTTTTAATGTGTATACATTTTTGAGACACTATATATATATATATATATATATATATATATATATATATATATATATATATTCGTGGTGCTTTCAATATGTTTCCAGACTTTTTTTGTACGGGCATTTAAAATTATTGTAGACTCTTGAAAATCCAGTATACTATTGTTATACATCTTATGAGATGACTGACCAATCTTTATGATTCCAAGTTCAAATGAACAGCTTCAGCAGCAATTGGAATACACCCTACTAAAGCCTGATTGTCACAGCTTGGAAATTTCAAAAATGCAATCTCGACGTGAGAATACTTTAGAAGAACGATATGCAATAAAATTCTTTTTTACTTGAAAAAAATGCCACAGAAACGTATGGAATGCTTCACACTGCTTTTCGACCATCTTGCATGAATCAAGCATCAGTTTTTGAGAGGTATAAGAGATTCAAGGAAGGTGAGGTGTCTATGAGGGATGATGCGAGGTGTTGGGGGAGTAAGGAAGTCAATACACCTGAGTTGATTGGCCAAAGTGTTAGGGTTACTATGTTGAGGTTTTATGGGAGTTCAGTAAGAGATTCCGTCAGAAGAGGCCAACACTCTTCAAATCAGGTCATTGGCATTTCCACCAGGACAATGCACCAGTCCACAACTCCATCCTTGTCACAGACTATTTGACCAAGAGGGGCATCAAGACAGATCCTCTGCATCCCAATAGTCCAGACCTTGCTCTTTGTGACTTTTGGTCATTCCCAAAGCTCACAGGCTGTCGTTATGAGACAATTGAGGAGACGAAAGAGACTGTGACGAAGGTCATTGACACGCTCACACAAGAGGACTTCAATGGGACCTTGAAGAAGTTGTTGAAACGGTCCAACAAGTGCATTGAAGCCGGGGGAGATTACTTCGAAGGGGACTAGAGTTTCATGTGTGTACTTTCAATAAAAATGCCCATACGAAAAAAGTCTGGAAACTTATTTAATGATCCTCGTAAATAGTTCCATCTCAAACTATTCAGTTTAGCGTAAGTACACAGTTTTGTTCTGTTTGACTCAGATATGACCCTATCAGGTGCTACCACTCCGAGATAGAGGGGACCTGGGAGCGATAGCAATGAAGAGGAACTCCGCATTTCCCAAAGCTCCAGCACAGATTGTTTAGTGTTATATCCAGGACACTCGTTGGGGGAGTCTTATCTCTATGCTGAGATGCAGTTGATGTCTTTTACAGCCCAGTCACCTGGGCCAGAGAGCTTTGGTATTAAATTGTCCTTTAAGATTGATATGCCGATAAACAAAGAAATTAAACCAGGTACACATTACAAGAACCTGGATTAATTCATGTAACTTTGTTTAATAACAGTTTCAATGTTGAAGAGTAAGGTAATGAATAATACTAGATGTCTTCAAAGGATAATGTGCTACCTTTCGATTTTTGAAAACTATCTTCAGGGCAAATACATAGAGACCCATGTGGTGGAATGTTAATCCTTGTAGGAAATAAAAACCGTGAATCAAGTTCAAATCCTTTACAAAGCTGTTTAGCATTTCACATAACGCTAATGCCATATGGGAAAGGTATGCATCCAACTTTTCTCCCTCTAGCTGTGGGTTAATTGTAGGGCAAACTAAGCTCTTTAACTTGGGGAAAATAATACCTAGATTCTTGAGTGGTAGGATATGACAAGAAGCAGATATTCAGTTATATACTTTAACACTATCTTAAGATGGGCAAATAACTTGAGTAGTAAGATACGCCAAGATGGTTTGGTTTGTTTGGTTTTATGGCATATCAACCTTTGTAGGTTATTTAACGCCAAATCCATTTTTATATAAATAATCTGTTCTATTGAAAACAGTTCAGTTTAGCATAAGTACAGTTTAATTGTCAAAAACATTTCCATTGCAAACTATTCAAGCAGTTATATGTAATAATTCAGTTAAGTGTAAATACAGTTTTAATGTCGAAAAACAGTTCTATTTGAAATGATTTAGTTAAGCATAAGCACGCAGTTTAAGTGTAAGTACGGTTTAATTGTCAAAAACGTTTCTTTTTCAAGCTATTCAGTTTACTTAATTCATTTTAGCATAAGTACGCTGTTTGTTCTATTTAACCCATAGAAAGGGCCCTATCAGGTGCTACCACTCCGGGCCAAAGTGAACCTGGGAGCGATGGCAATGAAGGATACTCCGCATTCCCAAAGCTCCAGTACTGCTGGAACCTCACCATCAGATTGTTTAGTGTCATTTCCAGGACACTCGTTAGGAGGGGGGTTTTACCCCTCTGCAGAGAAGCAGTCGGTGGATTCTACAGCCCCAGCCGACTGGGCAATCTTTAACCTGAGTACGGCAACCAGTCTAAGAGAAGAAAAACTCTGAATTCAAACCTGTTAAACCCTGCTTCAAAAAAATTGACCTTGTGTTACATCTTGCTTATTCAGAGTAGTTGGTGAATATATATATATATATATATATATATATATATATATATATATATATATATATGTCTGTGTGTGTAAAATAAAACATGCACCACCGACTGCCTTACGCTGTTTTCATCGCTTCTACAATTCAATCATCGTACTGAAAGCATTCACTGAACTTCCGATAATTATATTTCTATCGATCTGACTATTCGATCCCTTTAATAAATCTTGGCTCCTTGTTTAATTCGTCTAATTGTAAATTTGAAACTTTCCGCTAATACACTTAGGGTCACAATCGAATAAGTTCAGCAATAAGATGTCACTGCCTAATCACCCCCGTACTATGGCGAAAGAAATTAACGCTTTCGAGTACTTTGTATTTTTATAGACCATTCCACTTGTTATCACCGCACCGATTTTTTGTTTAAAAGAGATCCGAATTATTTTTCTCTCGATGTCACGCTTCACAGATTATATATATATATATATATATATATATATATATATATATATACACACACACAGACACACAGATACCCAAGCCCTCTGCTACAAGTAGAATGCGACACGATCTATTTTAAGTGAAGTTTAATTGGTCTTAATGCAAATTTCGTCCAAGACCGGTATATATATATATATATATATATATATAATATATATATATATATACACCCAACCTCTCAGCATGAGTAGGATGCGACACAACGTCAATTTTTAAACGGATTTAACCGGTTAAATTAAGGGTTTTCTTTCTCCTTTGTCGGTTGCCATACCAAGGCTAAAGAGCTTAGTCTGCCCCTACTATTTTACCTCTAGCTGAAGCGAAAATAGTTGGATTCATCAATTTCCCTGTATATATGTGTGTATATATATATATTAGGAACTTTTATCTTCCCTTATTTCTAAAATATTTTACTGTTTTATCGAACGGTATGAACTGTAATTCTCTTATATATATAATATATATATATTATAGTAATATATATATATATATATATATTATATATCACAGAGAGAGAGACAGACTAAGACAGAGACAGACCGATAAACAGAAAGAAATTGATAACGAGGTAATCCAAGTAGAAGGAGAGATTTATTGAGAAACAAAGTCGACACCATAGCGTTTCGGTTCTTATGAACCATCATCAGGACAGTGAGGGATGATATTAGTGATGTTAAATCAATGATTAAGGTTTTAAAATGCTTTTTAAAATGAATGCTATCGTGTCGGTATCGTTTCTCTTAAATCTCTCCTTCTGTTTAGATTACCTTGTTATCAATTTTTCTCTATCTTGGGTTATTATATATATATATATATATATATGTATAAATAAATGGAGAATAATCTGACAAGATAGAGAAAAATTGATATATATATATATTACATGGTAGTGTGTGTAACCCCGGGTTTCATGCTTTACACATAAATCGGACAGAGGGAAAGGTTTTTAAAAAAGACAGATTAATATAGTTAATTTTTTGTTTTGGTGGTGTTTAAGGGGAAATTTTGTATGTATGGGTACCTAAGTTTGTGTGCGTTTGAATTAATGTACATCATTAAATATGCAGATATGTAAATATATGTATGCGCAACCGACGGAACGTACATAGACATCCAAGCACAGACACCATAAACACTACCATATATAAATTTCGTTTAACATAATAGACATTTTCTGTCTACATACTTTCTGCCCAACTTGGGCCATCATCAGGGCAGGATCTATTACAAAAGTGATGTAACTTACGATGTAAGAGCGTTTTTACCGTTGGAGTGTATAGCTTTTGCTTTTAAATGGGTTTCTATAAAAAGTCTAATAGATCCTCCCCTGATGATGGCCCAAAATTGGGCAGAAAGTACTAGGAATATATACAATTATGGAAAATACATCAATCAATTCCCGCCAATACTACAATAGGAACGGATCCAGAAG
Organism: Sepioteuthis lessoniana; assembly: GCA_963585895.1. Classification (NCBI taxonomy): domain Eukaryota; kingdom Metazoa; phylum Mollusca; class Cephalopoda; order Myopsida; family Loliginidae; genus Sepioteuthis; species Sepioteuthis lessoniana. The sequence goes on along the minus strand of CAUZXS010002906.1, from coordinate 1,971 downwards.
AAAATATGTAGACAGAAAATGTCTATCATGTTCAACGAAATTTGTATTAATGAAGAAATGCTGCCAAAACACACACACACATTATATATATATATATATATATATATATTATATACTCCTGTATGTATAAAAGCTCTATCGTTGATATTGAGCCCTATTTGATAATATCGCAAAATTTGGTCCACCATTAATTCACGAAGTGAGCTAGTTGATAACCATTAACTTCTGCTATATATTTATATATATATGCAAGGTTGTACGGTTTAATTGTCAAAAACAATTCTATTTCAAACTATTCAGTTTAGCATAAGTATGCCGTTAGTTCTATTTAGCCCATAGATAGGACCCTATCAGGTGCTACCACGCCAGGCAAGAGTGGACCTGGGAGCAATGGCAATGAAGGGGTGCTCCGTATTCCTCAAGGCCCCAGTATTACTGGGACCTCACCATCAGACTGTTTAGTGTCATATCCAGGACACTCATTGGAGGGAGGTTTTACCCCTCTGCAGAGGTGCAGTCAGTGTATTCTACAGCCCCAGCCGACTGGGTAAGAGGCCACCTGGTATTCGTGCCAGGTGGGTGTTATTAAGCTGATCATCTGATTCTAGAAGGCCTTACCGCAAGTATTACCAGCTAAGCAGAGCTAAGTTTATCACTTGGTGCCAGAGGCTCTCAAAATAAGGGATACCGAGGGGATTAAGCATTTTTTTTTTTCGACGGCCATGAATGAGTCCTGATTCGTACGTCTCCCTCCACCCACCTACTTTAGAAAGACTCGATGTCAAATTTGACTAAATGGCAAATCTACTAAATTTAAATATCATATTTAGTGTGGTTTAAAATCATATCAACCTTTGTGGGTTATTTAATGCCAAGGTCATCCCCATTGATGAACAGTGGTGGAATTTTCTGGATGCTTCTGCTTTACGCTAAAATGAATGATGGAATAAAACAAGTAAAAAAAGTAAAACGATTAACGCTGTTTTTTTTAATGTATTTTTGGCAATAAATATTTTGTTGTTGTGTTTTTGGTTTTTTTAGAGCATTTATCTTTTTATGTGTCTTGAGTATTTTTTTTCTTTCTTTTTTCTTTTTTTTCTTTTTTCTTTTTTCTTTTTCTTTTTCTTTTTTCTTTGTTTTTTCTTTTTGCTTTTTTCTTTTGCTTTTTTCTTTTTTCTTTTTTTTTTACTTTTTACTTTTTGCTTTTTCTTTTTCTTTTTTTTTCTTTTTATTCCTTTTCTCTTTTTTCTTTTTTCTTTTTCTTTGTTTTTCCTTTTTGCTTTTTTCCTTTTTTTCTGTTTTTTTTTGTTTTTCTTTTCTTTCTTTTACTTTTTTTCTTTCTTCTCTTTCTTTTTTCTTTCTTCTTTTTTCTTTTTCTTTTTTTCTTTTTCCTTTTTCTTTCTTTTTTCTTTTTATTCTTTTTTCTTTTTTATTTTTCTTTTTTATTTTTCTTTTTGCTTTTTTCTTTTTGCTTTTTTCTTTTTCTTTTTCTTTTTCTTTTTTTTTACTTTTTACTTTTTGCTTTTTTCTTTTTCTTTTTTTTCTTTTTATTCTTTTTCTCTTTTTTTTCTTTTTTCTTTTTTCTTTGTTTTTCCTTTTTGCTTTTTTTTGCTTTTTTATTTTTTTTGTTTTTCTTTTCTTTCTTTTCCTTTTTTCTTTTTTCTTTTTGTTTTTTCTTTCTTCTTTCTTCTTTTTTCTTCTTTTTTCTTTTTTTTGCTTTTTTCTTTTTTCTTTTTCTTTCTTTTTTCTTTTTATTCTTTTTCTCTTTTTTCTTTTTACATTTTTCTTTGTTTTTTCTTTTTGCTTTATTTGTTTTTCTTTTTTCTTCTTTTTTCTTCTTGTTTCTTTTTTTCCTTTTTCTTTTTCATTTTTCTTTTTTCTTTTTTCTTCTTGTTTTTTTTTTCTTTTTTCTATTTTTTCTTTTTTTTCTTTTTTTTTTTTTTTCTTTTTGCTTTTAATGCCTTGTTAGCT
>CAUZXS010002905.1:175000-183939 GCA_963585895.1 Sepioteuthis lessoniana | reverse complement strand
GATGGTTTTCGACTGAAGTCTGAGTGACAGTAAGACTCCTCAAGTCTCCAGGACTCTTCACACTATTCTGGTCGATCTTAATAATACTGTAGTTTGCACTGCCTCTACCTAGTGCCAAACCTTTTGTGGTTGTACCGAGTACGCTAATTATAATTAGTATCACCGTCCCTTTCATGTTCCGTAGGTTTTTTTTTTTCAGTTCTCTAAGCAAAGGTCTAGGTACTAATCTCTCTTCTCATTTTCTTTGAGTTTTGCTCTGTGGTCAGCCGGAATGACAAAGTCCACTAATCGGCAGTTTTCTTTTTCGGTGACTGTTATTATTATTTGTTGAAACTATATAACTATGCGCAAAAAAGTGATTATTATCAAATAGAAATAATAACCTGAACCCATATAATTATGAATAAATCATTAAATTAAAGAGGAATACCTGAAACCATATAACTGTGTGTAAATTATTTGTATTAGATAGGAATACTTGATATATAACTGCGTGCAAATTATTTGTATTAGATAGGAATACTTGATATATAACTGCGAGCAAATTATTTGTATTAGATAGGAATACTTGATATATAACTGCGTGCAAATTATTTGTATTAGATAGGAATACTTGATATATAACTGCGTGCAAATTATTTGTATTAGATAGGAATACTTGATATATAACTGCGTGCAAATTATTTGTATTAGATAGGAATACTTGATATATAACTGCGAGCAAATTATTTGTATTAGATAGGAATACTTGATATATAACTGCGTGCAAATTATTTGTATTAGATAGGAATACTTGATATATAACTGCGAGCAAATTATTTGTATTAGATAGGAATACTTGATATATAACTGCGAGCAAATTATTTGTATTAGATAGGAATACTTGATATATAACTGCGTGCAAATTATTTGTATTAGATAGGAATACTTGATATCATAGAACTGTGCAAAAACCTCTCAAGAAAAAATACACAGACATGTGAATACAAACGTACAATAGATGCGATTCTCTAACCTCTTGGAATAAAATAACCCCAGACGGATTAATATGTCAATCAATCAAACACTTGCAAGTGAATCTAGTTTCGGCATTAAATAACCCATAAGAAGCTGATATGCCGTTTAGCGAAAAGATAAAAAAAGGAGCATTACTTACCAATATTATGTATGAATTGTAAGGTAGTCGTTATTAAATGCGTAGAGTCATTTTTAAAGGTTAAGATAATCATTCGTATTTAAAAGGGGTTGTATCTTTTTTTATAATTTACAAAGACTGCCTGATACATTTGGATGCTCGAGGTAGAAGGCATAAACTCCAAAATTTTCTTCATTCACAGTTCAATCTTTTAAAAGCTTGCATGCATAGCATGAAATCTCTATTTGTATAATTTTTTGTTATCCATAATTGAATCCTAGAAGGTCAGCAATTTTTGATAAAATGGACAAAATAGCACATAGTACAGTCATTCTAAAGAAATCTCGGAGGGCATGGTGGCCACATAAGGTGGACAATATCTCTTCCTACTGCAATTATTAAGAAACAGGTAGCTGAAATACAAACGGGCAAGAGAAAACTTAGATAATGACCCCTTATGGAGAAAGGCCTCCCACAGTCACACTACAGAGAAACATTGACAACAATCAGAGCATTAGAATGGTAGATCGACGATTATCTGAGTATGGAGCAATTATTAAAACTCATCTCAAAATAACAAAGGCCAATTGGATCTCAAAATTGATTAGACGTGACTCCAACCCAACATGTCAAGGGATAATCTTTCAGTTTTTAATCCTAATTAAGAGCGATTTTTACGATGATTTGTCACAGTGGATAAAACTTGGGTTTTCATTTTCAGCCGGAGACAGAAAAAAATTGGGAATTATATGTGATTTCCGGCACTCGAGTAGGCAAAATCAGAGATGTCTGCCAGGAAGTAGATTTTTTTTCGTGGGGGTGGGGAGATGCAAAAGAGATTATGCACCTAGATTAAATGGAAGGGGTGGCAAACTGTCACCAGTGACCATTAGGCTAATCTAAGGTAGCTACGGAATAAAATTAAAAGAAAAATCGGCGGGAGAAGCTGACTCTAATGGTGCTGTCCCACTAAGATTTTGCACCAGCGCACAAATCAGGTGTGGCTGTTGCAACTGTTCAATAACAGGCACCTTTGGAGGTGTAATAGTTAGCAAGCTTGACGAGCAAACCTACACGAGTGAGTTCAAGTCTCATTGGGTGCCCCATTCATTACGGCCTTGTGTCACATCAAAACAAAAGTGCTTTGTAAATTATTTGCAACTGTTTAATAACTACTTCATTAACTTTCATGGTTTTGTTTCATTTTTAAGCCTTAGAATAATGATTTAGATAAATTTTAGTAACAGTAACCGGCTCATTGGCCTAGTCAGGGAGACCTGGGTTCAATCCCAGGTCGCGTCATACCAAAGACTTTAAAAATGGTACTTGGTACCTTCTTGCTTAACACTCAGCAATATACGGTACGTATCAAGGGTTAAGTGGAGCAATCCAGGGAAAGGAGTAGCGTCCTCCCCTACACCTCAGTGTAGTAGCTATTGAAAAGGGAGCCTTCTGGTCACCCTCGACCACAGTCGCCAACTTTACTTACTTACTTTATTCCCAATAATGTTTCATGAAAAAAAGAAAAAAACAACTTGGCTATAAATAAATAAATAAATAATTAAAAAAAGGGAAAAATGTTTTGATTTTTGTCGAATGGTCACTTGTCAAGTATCAGCTGTGCAAACCTACATACCCAACGAGTGTCCTGGAAATGCATTTAAACAATCTGATGGTGAGTCTTGAGTAATTATGGAGCTTTGGGATTGTAGCAGGTGTGCTGCAAGGAGATACATTCGCCTCATACTTGTTTATCATCTGCCAAGACTATGTGCTTAGAACGTCTATTGATACAATGAAGATCACGGTTTCTAGCTGACAAAGGAAAGAAGCTGAAGATACCCCGCACAAACAATTACGGACGTGGACTACGCCGATGACATAGCGCTTCTGCCAAATACACCCGCCCAAGCCGAAACCCTCCCACATAGTCTGGAACGAGCAGCTACAGGCATAGGCCTCCATGTCAATGCAGATAAGACGGAATACATGTACTTTAATCAAAGAGGCAATATCTCCACACTTAATGGTAGTTCTCTGAAACTAATAGACAAGTTCACCTACATAGGAAGCAGTGGAAATTTACTAAGCTTTTTGCTTAGATGTGGCACAAGGCCATATGAAAGGGGCACCCAATGAGACTCGAACTCACTCGTGTAGGTTTGCTAGCCGAGCTTGCTAACCATTACACAACCAGAGGCGCCTACCTACATAGGAAGCAGTGTCTCATCAACCGAGACAAGCATCAACACGCGACTGACAAAGGCATGGACTGCTATCGATAGGCTATCGGTCATATGGAAATCAGACCTAACCGATAAAATAATACTCAGTTTCTTCCAAGCAGCGGTCGTGTCGATACTGCTATATGGATACACTACATGGACGCTAAGAAAACGTATGGAGAAAAAGCTTGACGGCAATTACACAAGAATGCTGCGAGCAATATCGAACAAGTCCTGGAGGCAACACCCCACAAAACAGCAGCTATACGGCCACCTACCACTCATCATGAAAACTATCCAAGTTAGACGAACCAGACATGCGGGACACTGCTGGAGAAGTAAAGACGAGCTCATAAGCAGAGCCCTTCATATAGACGAGCAAATGCAGGACGATCAGCTAGAACCTGTATACAACAGCTCTGTGTCGGTAGGGTCCTATCAATGGATCAAATAGAACTGTTTGACTTTTAAACAAGCAAGATTGAATTGCTTGAAGTAGAACTGTTTGATCGTTTAACTGTGTGTAAACAAATGACTGATATTTAATTGAATCGTTAGTGATACTTAGCATCATTTGAAACCATTTGTGTGCGAAAAGCTGAACTCCGGGTCGTTTAAAAATGTTATCAACAAAATTTATTTACAAATCATATATATTTAATCTTTATGTAAAAAAAGGATTTGGCATTAAATAACCAACAATGGTTGATATGCCATAAAATAAAATCAAACCAAATCATATATATTTAATCTATATGTAAAAAGAGGATTTGGCATTAAATAACCAACAATGGTTGATGTGCCATAAAATCAAATCAAACCAAATCGTATTCGTAACACATTAGTTAATTTAGATCAGAGATAGAACTTTCGATTATGACATTCCTAATATGGTGACGCACGTTTCCGAAAAGAAAATTAATATCTAGTTTCTTGTGTGTAGGACACACCCCGGGCTGAAAATCCAGGAAAAAATGTGCATATGAAATACGAATTAATAACAATACAAAAGCCGTTCCTGGCAAAAAAAGCTGCAAAAGACAACCTGTTTTAAAAAAAGCTTGTTCAATGCTAAAATTGGCAGAGCTAATAAATCAAGCAAAAAAGCCCCCCCCCATAAGTCACATTCCCGCGACTCTGAGTTTCGTGTAGGGCATTTATCAGGCGGGTAGATAGTAAAGTTAGTTACAGTGAAGTTAGGGGTCAAAGATGCCTATTTGGGTAGTGTATAAATACTTTTCCTGAGTAGCCAACTTCTGTTGTGCAAGACGCTATGTCATTAATCTCATATATATATATATATATATATACATATATATGTATGAAAATAAAGGCAAGTTTTATTGACAATGGAACACTGTTTATTATTTTTAATTGTAATTTTTTAAGTCTTCAGATCTAGGTGGTAAAGAAATTGTCCCATATCTTCTGCCCAAGTGCTTTCGGCCATACTATTGGTCGTGATCAGGGATCGTTTAGTTTGAGTTTTATTGTTTTGATTATTCGTAGCATTTTTATGTTAAAATTGTCAGTTGGATCACCGTTTGTGTATTTTAAAAAAAATTTTTTTCAAGACTTGAAAAATGAGAATTGAAATCAATAAAATAAAAATAATGAACAAATATACACTCTTCAATATATATATATATATATATATATATATATATATATATATATATATATATATATATATATATCACTGAGAAACAAGAAAATCAATACTTTTATTCCATACTAGTTTGTTTCGCTAGTTCCATGGGCTCATTAGAAATACATCTGATGAGCCCATCGAAGGGGCGAAACAAATTTATAATGGAATAAACTTATTTATTTTCTTGTTTCTCAATAATATTTTTCTCTTCATAAGCTTATTTAGATAAGTTTACATATATCATAAACTTTACATTGACCACTCAATTTGTATAATCCCGTTTAAGTATATCTACCGGATATGTATATATATATATATATATATATATATATATATATATATATATATATATATATATATAATATATATATATATATATATATCCAAACTAGACAACTATTGAAAGAGAATATCTAACGTCCGGAAACTGCTGGGATTTAAATCCACTATACATACAAACCTAAAAACAGTAAATTTCTTAGACATAACACTGAACTTAACTAATTGCACATCCGAACCCTACAAAAAAAAAAAAATAATAATAACAACACACCAATCTACATACACACATGTTCAAACCACCCACCCTCAATTACAAAACAAATTCCAAAATCGTAGACTATCCAGAAACTCCTCCAACATCAACATTTTTAACTAACACTTATACGACGATGCATTAAAATAGTGGTTACAAGAAAGAATTAAAATTCACACCCCAAAAGTCAATTCTAAACACAGAAGTAGAAACATTAACTGGTTTAACCCACGTTATAATAAATGTATATCTTCCAACATAGGTTGAGACTTCCTAAATCTAATCTCTAAACACTTCTCCAATAAAAGCCCCCGAGCCAAAATCTTCAATCAAAACAAGATCCGCTACAGTTGCACAAACAACATGGCACAAATAATATAAAAAAAACACAACAAAAATCGTATCCACCAACAGTACATTACAACCCTACAACCAATGCAATTGTAGGGTCAAAAGCACACGCCCCCTACCAAATAAATGCCTATATACAAACACCATATATAAAGCCACAGTAAAAACAAAAAACTCCGTCAAACACATCGGTGCAACGGAGGACACCATAAAACAAAGAATCCACAACCATAATCCTTCTTTCAAATATAGAAACTACGCATCCAACACCTTATCCTTCTCTCTCCCTCTCTCTCTCTCTCTCTCTCTCTCTCTCTCTATATATATATATATATATAATATATATATATATATATATATATATATATATATATATTCAGTAAAGGTGTTCCAGTTTATCTTAAACTATATATATTCATACACAAAGCAGGTATTCAAATTCCTAGCAGGAATAATTGCTTAACTATTAATATAATGATTTATTATTTATAAATAAATTTTACGGTAGTTGGAATCATCAATAAACTCTCATAGTTTCTGGAAAATTCCATTGAAATTACCGTATGCACCGCCCCCCACAATCTATTAGATCATCGGATAATATGAATTTTTCCATTTCAATACGTTCTCGATATTGTATATTACCGGTGGTACACTGTCATATTTCAAACTGACAAAAGTGTACCACAGGTGGCTACAAATAAATACAGCCTTTATTAAAATGTACATTAATAATAACAACTGCCTTTTTTGTTATCATTAAAACAAAAATTCAACCAATACGACTTGAGGGAAAAAGCGCGAAAATCGTCTCCGTCGCAAATGTGTTAACCCTTTTGCTCTAAAACAAAGGAAAATTTCTTGCCCCGAAAAATATATGGAATATTAAAAAAAAAAAAAATACAACGTTCAGCCTAGTCGGCTGGAGCTGTAGAATATGCCTCCCCTAACGAGTATCCTGCATATGACAGCAAACTATCTGATGGTGAGAATTTGGGGAATATGGAGCACTCCCAGGTCCACTCTGATTAGGAGTAGTAGTACCTGTTCGTGTCCCATCTAAGGGTCAAATAGAACAACCGTCCTGGGTATAAAACTAAGCCATATAATAGTGAGTTCTAAGTCCTGTAGCTTTGGGAAATGTGAAGTACCCCTTCATTTGCATTACTCCTAGGTCCACTGTTTAACCATTGAACTGTGTGAAAATAAATGACAGATATTAAATAGAATTGTTTGAATTAATAGCAATACTTGAAACCATTTAACTGTGTGATAATAAAACGATAAGAGAACAGAATTATTAGTGTTAGATTGCAATACTTGAAATCATTTAACTGTGTGTAAAGAAATGAGCTCGTTTAAAATGTTATCAAAAGGCTATTCGTTCACAAATCATATATATATATATATATATATATATATATATATATATATATATATATATATATATATATATATATATATCAACCCTTGAAGGTTATTTAATGTCAAGTCCTGGTTATATATATAAACCAGGATTTAGCATTGAATAACCTTCAAGGGTTGATATGCCAACCAACAAACCAAAAATAGTTATTCTCAGAACTTCAGGTAATAGAGGAAGGCAGAAGAATTTATCGGCCGAAACGGTGTCTTTAAAAGAACAAAGATGAAGATAATAGTCTGAAAAATACACGGCATAATGAAAATAGTTAATCCCAGGTGTTGAGAAGGCCAGTTGAAAAACATTGAAAAGCTTTTGCGTGCATCTTTTGAGCGTGTGTCTACGTTTCGCGATTGTGTGTGAACAGATTGCTCTGAATGGCTTTCTGTCAACAATGGAGATGCACTTAATGACATCAAATTCAGACGATTTCTATTCAGCCTCTTACGGCTATGATTATTGGAGTCGGGGATTGGCCAAGTCGAGGGTGGGTCCCCTATTGATGGAATCCCGCTGTAGAAATACACAAGGAAGTGTGCTATTGCCAAAGATGATGGAAAACAGGGAAAAAGAAAGAAAGAAAGATCGAAAAAGGAGACGAAAAGATGGTAAAATGACTGAAAGAAAGGAGAACCGAAAGAGACCAATCAGAAGAAAAAAGATGGGATAAAAGAAAGAAAGAAAGAAAGAAAGAATAGACGAAAAGAAAGTAAAATGATTGAGAGAGAAAGAGAGAGAGAGAGAGAGGAAAAAAGAAAGTATGAAAGAAAGAAAGAAGGAAAGAAAGAAAAAAAGGAAAGAAAGAAGAGACAACGAGAAATAAAAACGACGAAAAGAAAATGAATATAAAAAAAGATGGAATGAAAGAAAGAAAAAGAAAGAAAGAAAGAAGAAAGAAAAATGACAAAAAGGTAAGTGTTTGGGAAAAAAGGATGGATATAAGAAAGAAAGAAGGAACGAAAGACAAAATGGAAAGAAAAGGTGGTAAGAAAGAAAGAAAAAGACAGACTGAAAGAAAGAACGAAAGAAAGAAGAGACAAATCAAAAGAAAGAAAGAAAGAAAGAAGAAAGAAAGGAATCTTGATTAAAAGGGAGGCACGAAAATATGGGTAGAAAAAAGGTGGAAACAGAGAAAAAAGAAAGAAAGAGACGGGTGGAAACAGAGAAAAAAGAAAGAAAGAAAGAGACGAGTGGAAACAGAGAAAAAAGAAAGAAAGAAAGAAAGAGACGAGTGGAAACAGAGAAAAAAGAAAGAAAGAAAGAGACGAGTGGAAACAGAGAAAAAAGAAAGAAAGAAAGAAAGAGACGGGTCGAAACAGAGAAAAAAGAAAGAAAGAAAGAGACGGGTCGAAACAAAGAAAGAAGAAAGAAAGAAAGAGAATAATCTGAAGAAAAAGATGAGATGAAAGAAAGATAAAAAAGAAAAAAAAAAAGAAGAAAAAACAGAAAGAAAAATGTGGCAAGAGACTGATCGAAAGAAAAAAAAATGAATTTGAAAAAAAAAAGACGGGATGAAAGAAAGAAGAAAAGAAAGAACCCCCCGCCAAAGAAAAAAAATATGGAAAGAAAGAAAAGAAGAAAATCGGAAAAAAGCAAAAAAAGAAAAAAAGAAAGAAAGA